>JAWZSL010000277.1:0-26542 GCA_034769285.1 Lutjanus argentimaculatus | reverse complement strand
ACTCGTTTTAAAATTGGTTCAGTATTGAGGGAGGCGGATGCAACTGGCAGTCAAAAGTATTTACCGATTATAAAATACTGGAATAGCGAGTAATTTAAGAAATTAAAAAACAAAAAAAGAACCATGAAGAAGACATCTCTGGTCGAAACATCATCAGATATGTCCACATTAAATAAAAGTAGTTTATTTTTTCAGGTGTGTAATTTGGTCTCTACTTATCTGTCTCTCCTCATCTGACCAAATGAGCATGATGAGGTAAATGCACGTACTTTGCACATAGTTAACTTGTATATTTTAGATTAAAAGTTATGAAAAAATTAGGAGGGAAAAAATCAAAATTATGAGATTAAAAGTCAAAATTGTGGCTGAAACATTGTCAGTCATGTCCACATGAAATAAAAGTAGTTTCATTTATTTTCCAAGTGTGTAATTTGTAGGGCTGTCAAAATTAACGAAATAATAATGCACATTCCTTTTAACACCATTTTTTGACTCGCGATCAACGCACAATGCTCATAATGATTCAGCTTGCAGTCGCAATGAAGTGAGCTTCCCTGTCACCCGACAATGTTCGGGTGACTCAATGCTGATGGAATTGCAGCTCCACCTGAAACCAGGTACAGTAAAAAAATAAATAAATAAAAAAGCTGAGCCACAGCAGAGAGAGATGGAGAAAGAGTGTTAATATGGACACGTGTCGACTTGATATAAAAATTTTATAATCATGAATCATATTGTTACTATACAATGCAGTGGTGCATGATTTTTTTTACTCCAAGTCAGATTTGTGTACTTTTAAATACTTAACTACTTCATGCCATTTAATCATAACTGTGAGGGAGGAGAGAGAGGGACAACAGAAAGGAGGGAGAAGGAGCCAGTCTGTTATATGTGTGTCAAAATGAAACAAGATAGGTGGACCCAAAAATGCAGACAGTGACGCAAGAGTTCAGAACATTTAATAAAGAAAACAATGGATTACTTAACTGCAAGAAGTCCTTCACCAGAGTCCAGTAGAACGAAAGAATCCACATGGGGAAAAAATGCAAAAAGTCCAAGGAAATGAAAACAGGTCCAACAAGAGCTGAATGACACACAGGCAACAACAACTGGACTGACAAAGAAACAGAGAAACACAGGGACTAAATGGACAGGGAACTAATCAGACACAGGTAGACAAACAGGTGAAACAAATGACAATCAAAAGGGCGGGAAAACGACAAAAACAGGAAGTAAAGACAAGACACATGAGGGAGAACCAAGACTACAAAATAAAACAGGAAATCGACAAAAATCCAAACCATGACACAATCTGTGAAGTGCTGACCGATATAAAAACTTAATTGATCATGAGTTATAAAGATATAAATAGATACATACAAATAGTGACCTTTCCCTAAAAGACTGTTGGTTCTGTGGTGTTGGAATTTTAATTCATTTGACTATTTTATTGGTTTTGTTGTGTGTTTTGTCCTTAATGTGTCATTGAGCTGGTAGATATACTCATTTGTGCCTGATGGGCTTGGGTTTGTCATGTTATTATTTGAACATATTTTTATGCCAAATGCAGTGCATTTGAGGGTTTTTGGACAATATTTGTCATTATTTTGGGTTAATGTATTTTATTCAACAAAGCTACATTTGCATAAAGCATATTTGTCCATTATTAAACATTTGTGATTGATTTAATGTACTTTTGAACCCAAAAAAAAAAAGCAAAATGAAATTTAAATTTTTGTGATCAAGCAAATTAACAAAGCACCATAGAAATTTAATGAAAAGTATGATGAGGTAAAGCACTTTAAATATCACAAATTAACTTGAATGCAAGCAAAAGAAAAACCCCAAGACCACATAACATGTTTTTTAGCCCGTTTTCAACCTTATTGACCCAAGCTTGGCAAAATTGACGGGTGTCTAGCTTGTACCCGAAAAACGTCAGCCTGCGGGCTGATGTTTTTTTTTTTCTCGCCGCAGGATTTTTGGCTCCGGGGCCCCGGGTATGGATGAGGGAAATTTCGGCCAAAAGGAGGGCCGGGGGGCCTTCAGTCTGGGGCAGGGCGATTCTGGCCCCCCCGGGGCCGGCGTTTGGGGCGGGTCGGGAATTTGGGGGCCAAAACCACAGCCCGCGGGCTAAACGTTTTTTCGCAGGGAGAATTCGGGCCCCAAACGCTGGCGTTTTTGGGATGAGGGTGAATTCGGGCCCAAAAGGAGGGCCGGGGGGCTTCACTGGTGGCGGGGGGCGATTTTCTGGCCCTTGGCCCGGCGTTTGGGGCGGGCGGAATTTCGGCCAAAAACAAGCCCCGGGGGCGACGTTTTTTTTTCGCAGGGAGGTTTGTCGGCTGCCACGGCTGGCGTTTTGGATGAGGTGAATTCGGGCCAAAAGGACGGCCGGGGGGTTTCAGTCTGGTGGCGGGGGCGTTTTCTGGCCCCTTCGGCCGGGCGTTTGGGGCGGGTGGGAATTTTCGGCCCAAAAACCCACAGCCCGCGGGCTATTTTTTTTTTTTTCGCGGGGGAGAATTCTGGTGCCAGGCTGGGTTTTTGGGAAGGGGAATTCGGCCAAAAGGGAGGGCCGGCGGCTTCAGTCGGTGGGGGGCGAGTTTGGGCCCCTTCGGGTTTTTTGGGGGGGGTCGGAATTTCGGCCAAAACCACAGCCCCGGGCTGATGTTTTTTCCAGGGAGAAATTCTGGCTGCCACGGCTGGTTTTTGGATGAGGTAAATTTCGGAAAAAAGGGGACGGCCGGGGGGCTTCAGTCTGGTGGCAGGGGCGGTTCTGGCCCCTTCGGCCGGGGTTTGGGGGGGGTCGGAATTTGGAAAAACCCACAGCCCGCGGGCTGACTTTTTTTTTTTTCCGCGGGGAGGCTGTGGGGCTGCCAGGGCTGGCGTTTTGGATGGGGTGAATTCGGGCCAAAAGGGACGGCCGCGGGCTTCAGTCTGTGGCAGGGGCGAGTTCGGCCCCTTGGGCCGGCTTTTGGGGGCGGGTCGGAATTTCAGAAAAAAACCACAGCCCGCGGGCTGAGTTTTTTTCCAGGGGGGAATTCGGCTCCACGGCGGTTTTTTGGATGGGGGTGAATTCTGGCCAAAAGGGGGCCCGGCGGGCTTCAGTCTGGTGGCAGGGGCGATTTCCCGGGCCCCCTTCGGCCGCGTTTTTGGGGGGGTGGGAAATTTCGGCCAAAACCACAGCCCGCGGGCTGACTTTTTTTTCCCGCAGGGATAATTCTGGCTGCCACGGCGGCTTTTTGGATGAGGGTAAATTTCCCTGGCCAAAAAGACCCGGGGGGGGGTTTTCAGTCCGGTGGCGGGGGCGAGTTCTGGCCCCTTGGGGCCGGGCGTTTGGGGGGCGGGTCGGAATTTCGGCCAAAAGCACACCCCCGGGCTGACGTTTTTTTGGCAGGGAGTAATTCGGCGCCACGGCTGGCGTTTTGGGATGGGGGGAATTCTGGCCAAAAGGACGCCCGGGGGGGGTTTCAGTCTGGTGCAGGGGCGAGTTCGGGCCCCTTGGGGGGCCGGGCTTTTGGGGGCGGTCGGAATTTCGCCAAAACCCACACCCCCGGGGGCTGATGTTTTTTCGCAGGGAGTAACGGGCGCCAGGCTGGCGTTTTGGATGAGGGTGAATTCTGGCCAAAAGGACGGCCGGGGGGGCTTCAGCGGTGGGGGGCGAGTTCTGGCCCCTTCCCGGGCGTTTGGGGCGGGTCGGAATTTCGGCCAAAACCACAGCCCCGCGGGCTGACTTTTTTTTTCGCAGGGGGGGCTGTGCGGCGCCACGGCGGCGTTTTGGATGGGGGTAAATTTTCTGCCAAAAGGACGGCCGGCGGGCTTCAGTCGGTGGCAGGGGGGCGAGTTCTGGCCCCTTGGGCCGGCTTTTGGGGGCGGGTCGGAATTTCAAAAAAACCACAGCCCGCGGGCTGATTTTTTTTTTTCGCAGGGAGTAATTCGGCTGCCAGGGCTGGCGTTTGGATGAGGGTGAATTCTGGCCAAAAGGACGGCCGGGGGCGGGCTTCAGTCTGGGGGCAGGGGGGGTTTCGGGCCCCCTTCCCGGCGTTTGGGGCGGGTGGGGGGAATTTCGGCCAAAAGCACAGCCCCGGCTGACTTTTTTTGGCGGGATAATTCTGGCTCCACGGCGGCTTTTGGATGGGGGGTGAATTCTGGCCAAAAAGGAAACGGCCGGGCCGGCTTCACCCCTGTGGCAGGGGCAAATTTCGGGGGCCCCTTCGCCGGGGGGCTTTTGGGGGGGGGTCGGAATTTCAGCAAAAACCCACCCCCGGGGGCTGAGTTTTTTTCGCAGGGATAATTCTGGCTCCCAAACGGCTGGCTTTTTTTGGATGGGGGTGAATTTTTTGGCCAAAAAGGAGGGCCGGGGGGCTTCAGTCTGGTGGCGGGGGCGATTTTCTGGCCCCTTGGGCCCGGCTTTGGGGGGGGTGGGAAATTTTTGGGGCCAAAACCACACCCGGGGGCTAAAACGTTTTTTTTCCCCAGGGAGGCGTGGGGCTGCCACGGCTGCGTTTTGGAGAGGGTAATTCGGGCCAAAAGACGGCCGCGGGCTTCATCTGGTGGCAGGGGCAAAGTTCGGGCCCCTTCGGCCGGGTTTTTGGGCGGGTCGGAATTTCAGCAAAAACCACGCCCGCGGGCTGATGTTTTTTCGCAGGATTAATTCGGCTGCCAGGGCTGGCGTTTTGGTGAGGGGAATTCTGGCCAAAAGGGGGACGGCCGGCGGGTTTCAGTCTGGTGGCAGGGGCAGTTCGGCCCCTTCGGCCGGGGGGGTTTTGGGCGGGTCGGAATTTCCCAAAAGCACAGCCCGCGCTGACTTTTTTTTGGCAGGGAGTAATTCGGCTCCAGGGCTGGCTTTTGGATGAGGGTGAATTCGGGCCCAAAAGGAGGGGGCCGGGGCGGCTTCAGTCGGTGGCAGGGGCGAGTTCTGGCCCCTTGGGCCCGGGGCGTTGGGGGGGGTGGGAATTTCGCAAAAACCACACCCCGCGGGGGGGACTTTTTTTGGGCAGGGAGTAATTCCTGGCTCCCCCGGGCGGCCTTTGGATGGGGGTTTCGCCAAAAGGACCCCGGGGGCGGGCTTCAGTCTGTGGCAGGGGGCAGTTCTGGCCCCTTCGGCCGGGCTTTTTGGGGGGGGGGTGGAATTTCGGCCAAAACCACACCCGCGGGCTGACTTTTTTTTCGCAGGGAGTAATTCGGGCGCCAGGCTGCGTTTTTTGGATGAGGGGAAATTTCGGGCCAAAAGGACGGCCGGGGCGGGCTTCAGTCTGGGGGCAGGGGCGAGTTCGGGGCCCCTTCGGCCCGGCGTTTGGGGCGGGTCAATTTGGGCCAAAAACCCACACCCGCGGGCTGATTTTTTTTTTTCGCGGGGAGTAATTCTGGCGCCACGGCTGGCGTTTTGGATGGGGGTAAATTTCTGGCCAAAAGGACGGCCGGGGGCTTCAGTCTGTGGCAGGGGGAGTTTTGGGCCCCTTTCGGCTGCGTTTGGGGGGGGGGGTGGAATTCGGCCAAAACCACACCCCGCGGGCTGATTTTTTTTTTTTCCCCAGGGAGAAATTCTGGCTGCCACGGCTGGCGTTTGGGATAGGTGAATTCGGGCCCAAAAAAGGACGGCCGGGGGGCTTCAGTCGGTGGCAGGGGCAAGTTCGGCCCCCTTTCGGGGGGCGTTTGGGGCGGTCGGAATTTCGGCCAAAACCACAGCCCGCGGCAAATTTTTTTTTTGCAGGAGGCTGTGCGGCGCCACGGCTGGCGTTTTGGATGAGGGTAAATTTCTGGCCAAAAGGACGGCCGGGGGCTTCAGTCTGGGGCAGGGGGGGTTCGGCCCCCTTGGGCCGGCGTTTGGGGCGGGTCGGAATTTGGGCCAAAACCACAGCCCGCGGGCTGACTTTTTTTTTTTTCCGCGGGGAGTAATTCTGGCTGCCACGGCTGCTTTTTTTGGGATAGGGTGAATTCGGCCAAAGGACGGCCCGGGGCGGGTTTCGGGGCTGGGGGCGGGGGGCGAGTTCTGGCCCCTTCGGCCCGGGCGTTTTGGGGCGGCCCGAATTTCGGCCAAACCACAGCCCGGGGGCTGACTTTTTTTTGGCAGGGAGTAATTCTGGCTGCCACGGCTGGCTTTTTGGATGGGGGTAAATTCTGGCCCAAAAGGACGGCCGCGGGCTTCAGCTGGGGGCAGGGGCGGTTCTGGGCCCCTTTCGGCCGGCTTTTGGGGCGGGTGGGAAATTTGGGCCCAAAAACCACACCCCCCGCGGGCTGACGTTTTTCGCAGGGAGTAATTCTGGCTGCCACGGCTGGCTTTTTGGGATGGGGGTGAATCTGGCCAAAAGGACGGCCGGGGGGCTTCAGTCGGGGGCAGGGGCGAGTTCTGGCCCCGCCGGCCGGCGTTTGGGAGGGTCGGAGTTTTTGATGAGGATGATTTTATGAGGATAGGTTTTCAGGGCCAATCAACCAGATTTTTTATGACAGCCAATCACAATACGGGGGGATTTTCCAACAGCCAAATTTTTGAATCAAAGGGGTTTTTACAACACCAAATTACACACAGGCAAATTTCCCAACACCAATCACAAATACAGGGATTTTCCAACACCAACGAACAAAGGGGTTTTTACAAAAACCAATCACAGCACGGAAAATTTTCCCAAACAGCCAATCATACACGGGGAAAATTTTTTGACTGCCAATCACAAAAAACAGGGTTTTTCCAACACCAATCACAGCACAAAAATGTTTTTTGACAACCAATCACAATCCCAGGGGATTTTCTAACAGCCAATCAAGTAAAGGGGGGATTTTACAAACAACCAATCACGCCCAAGCGACTTTTCCCAAACACCAATCACAAACCGAGGGATTTTTGCAACAGCCTCACAGTATAGGGGGATTTTTACAACACCAAATCAAAATACAGATTACAGACCGAGACCCAAGGCAAAGGGATTTCCCTTGAGGTCCGTTTAAATCCAAAAAAACAGTACACTGTTTTTCAACATAGGGGTGGGTTACTGAAATTCAGCAAAAAGGGCTGAATTATTAAAGACCAGAGTTTGATTAGCAGAAATTTTTAAGTTTAAATTTCATTTATCATCACGGGGCTGCAGCACCCCTCTCTTCTCTTGTCACGCAGTTTCCGCCAGCACTCTACTTTTACGCACACCAGACCCGGGTCAGTGTGTTTCTCTTACCCTGTCTGTCTGACAGAACTGCATGTGGGGAGACTTGTTGTTAATGACGGATTTCTTTTAAAAAAATCAAAACAAACCGTGATGGTGAAGACACAACCCCAACCCAGAGCACCGAAAAAAGACGAACAACGTTAAAGGGAGGCCTTTAAGTAAAAACAGGAGAGTCGGGGGTTTCCTTCACAAAGGTCAGGAATCAATCTCAATCCGGGGGGGTTTCCCAACAAACCAATCAAGAATCACAAACCAATCAAGACATTGGGATTTACAACCACCAATTTCACAACAGACATGGGTGGGAAGTTTAAATATTTAAGATTAATGTTTGGAGATCATAAAGGGTAAACACTTTTAAAAAAAATATTTATCCCAGTGACACAGAATATTTGGGTGTCAGTATCCCCTTTAATGATGACATATGGTTTTACACATGTGGGACGACAGAAAGAATGTTTAGATACAGTTTAGATCAAATTTCTTAATAAACCACCCAATGAAAGGGTTTTTATGCCACACTGCCCAAATTAACAGCACTGTAATTACCAAAATCATTTTTTTTGTCTGTAATGGTTAATACACCAGTATTAGAAGCCTTCACCAAAAATTTAAATTTTTTTAAAAACTTTTAAAATAAATTATTATTTTATTCAAAAATTTTTCAAATTTACTGTTTTGCAAAAAACCAAAAAAAAATATAAATTAAATTAAAATTTTTGACTTCTCAAGAACCCCCTTGAGCCGGGCTAAAATTTGGGGGTTTTAAAAAAGGTGAATTCAGTTTGAAATTCCCACCCTGTTCAAAAGGGTAAAACATCGGAACTCACGAAAATTAAAGATCCATATTAAAGCATTTCAAAAGCGGGATGGCCCTCTGCACAAATAGGGAAAGAAAGAAAGTGTTCCACAGTGGGGTCAAGTATGCTTTGGAGTCAATTTTGCCGAACTGGTGCTTACAAAATGCCCAAAGGGAAAGGGGCAGAAATGAATTTACTAAAAGCAATAAGACACCCAAGTTTTTTAAGTACTAGAGACAAAGGAAACCACGCTTTTCGGGCAGAGATAAATGCTTCAGATCAAGTCGAGAAAGTCTCCAGAATGACCTAAGCTGACGACTGCGGAACAAGGCTTAAAGGGAAGACTACTGCTAAGAAGCCATTATTGAGGCCTCAAACACCCACAAATGCTCAGATTTGCCAGGGAGCACAAACACTGGACTTTTTGTGTTTGGGGAAGAAGGTACTCGCCGGGGAATGATCAAATTTGAACTTTTCCCCCGTCAGCATCGTGGGTGTTTTATGCCGCAAAAAAGCGGGAAAAACTTTTAAAATGCCAATGCTTTGCACCCACAGTGAAACACGGGGGAGTTCCATTATGGAAGGGGGGTTCCATTTGTAAAACGGCGGGGGAAATTAGTGAAAATGACGTATCAGAACAAAATGTCTACCAAGACATCTTAGTGCGTCATAGAATCCCTTCGGGACTGAATCCGATTGGTTGTGGGTTCATATCCAACAAACAATGCCCCCCAACATACTTCAAAGCTGTGCAAAGAGATTTGACCAAAAAAAAAAGAATCTGGAGAACTGGAACTAAGGGGAGGGGCCAAAGTCAAAGTCGGTTTTGAACCCTTTTGAAAAATTTGGGTTTTAGTGGGGTTTCAAAATTGATTCACAAAATTTCATCTAAAGCAAGTCTGGGGAACAGCAAAAACTTTTTGGGAAACCCAAAAATAACAAAACAGCCCTGCGAAAAGTACAAAAAACAATGCCAGCAAGAATGCAACTGTTATCAAGGGCCGAAGGAGCCCAAAAAAAAATTTTTTGGTTATTAATTTTTGTATGGTGTAGTGTTTTTTGGCTATTTATTTCTTTCAGTTTGTTATTTGCCAAATAAATAACAAATTTTAGTTTAAAAGAAAAAATTTTTTCAAAGATTTCTAAAATATTTATGTTTTCCCCTTTTTTTATAACAGGTGGCTAATTAATTGTTAAGCACTGTAATTTATTAACATTCAAGCTGTTTTAAATAAAACCATAAACTATTTTGGATTTAAAAATGAACAATTTCAGTTTTTTGGTTTTTAAAGTTTAAAAAAAAAACAAAAAGGGCAAACTTTAAAGGATATATTCCCCCTTGGAAACAAGGGCAACCCTTTGTCTTCAATTGACGAGTTCTTTCTCCGGGCTCTTTTTTTTTGATAGAGTTTATTTAAATTCAGGTCAGCCAGCTCAACAAGTACGAAAAAAAAATAACACCAGAACGCCCTTTTTCTTTAATAGTAAATTATTTATTATTATTATTTTTTTATTAATAATTATTTGGATTTCTCTTTTTTTTTATTTCTCCCAAAAAAGAAACACAATCGCTCTCTTTACCCTTTTTTTTTTTGGGATTTAAATCTCAGACCAAAAAGCACTCACTTAAGGGCATACTCCCCTTGGGGCAGAAATAGGCAACAACTTAAGTTCATCTGTACAATATCTGAGTAAACCTATGAATTACGGTTTTTAAAAAATTAAATTTATTCTTCAGAAAGGAACAGGTGCCCATGACTGTTTAGTTATCTCGTCCATCTTGACATAAAAAAAAAAAGGGAGTCAAGGGGACATTACAACCCTTTTCAAATATTAATTCGTATTTGCTTTTAACTAATACCTCCCTTTTTAAAACAATAAAACTGATCTTTGTGATTTTTTTCCCCCTCTTTGGGGCCCACTGACTACAGAACTCTCAGGAGGGTAACCACCTCTCTGTGGATAAAGGATCAAAAATCTTGTTTCATATGTACTAGCCTCATGTATTCATGTTTTTACGGGTTCAAATTTGTGATATTTTGTTTTTTGATGTCATTTCATAAGCTGAAGGCAAATACAGAATTAAGTTGAAAGTGTAATGCCTGTTTGCTAAAACTTTTATTGTTTTACCTACAAAAAGGCAGAGAGCAACACAGAAGTTAAAATAACTATATGAAAAAAAAAGCCAGGAGAAAAAAATAAATATTCTTGGATATTATTTTAAAGGGCAAATAAAAAATTAATATTTGAGGTTGTGTGTCCCATTTACTCAGATACTTATTTTTTAAATTTTTTATGCAACAGACATAACTACACAGTCACTGGGAAACCAGTTTTCTTTCTGAAAAAAAAAATGAAATTTTAACCATAATTCATAGGTAACCAGACATTGTATACAAAACCCGATTGTTGCCATTTTCTTCACAAGAGGAGTAGGGCCCTTAAGTGAGTGTTTTTAAAAAACCAAAAAAAGATCATTTTCATTTTTGTTGGCAGAAATAAAAACAAAAAAAAAATTTTCCCCAAAATAATTATATTTTAAAAAGGAAATTTTTTTTCTGTTATTTATGCCGTAGTAGTATGTATTATGAAATTTAGTATTTATTTTATTTATTTATTTATTTATTTTTTTAAATTTAAAACTTTAAAACAAATTTACAAAAAAAACTGTTCTTGGCCCGGGGGTATACCTACATACAAAACTAAAACCATCGGTTCACTGAGAACCTTAAAAAAATTTAATTTGATAGCTTTCTTATTTGAAGTCCTTTTACAGTATGACATTTTGAAGCAAGTCCCATGAAAATGTCCGTCCCCATCTCCCTATGAATATGACATTTCCCCAAAAACAAAATCAATGAAAAAAAAAGACAAGCCCACTTCCCATTTTTTTCTCAAAACATATAAAGCCCATCTTTGTCCTTAAATTCAATTGTTTGTATTTTTTCTTCTTATATTTTTTCCCCCAAAAAACCCCCCCCAAAACATTCGGTATACATAAGTGATAAAACAGATACAAATAGATTGCTCGATAGTCCACAAAAGTCACAGAATTTTTCAATATCAATCTTAAATTTTATAGTGTTTTTTTGCTGGATATATTTGAGCTAATTTTAAAAGAAACTTCTTTATTTTATTATTAAGACAAAAATTTAAATTCCACACCACCAGGTTTACCCAATCAATTTCTCCAAAAAGAAAGGCCTGAAAAGTTTGCTGGTGGCCAGTTAAAGATTGCAAAAGTTTCCTTAAAATTTTAATTTGAACATTTAGTCTTGGTAATACCATTTCACCAGGAATATCGCTATTGAATAGATGGATCATAGAGACCTCAAGTGTTAACTTCTAAGAACTGCAGCATACCCTTCGTAAGCAGAAAAAAAACCACTGCATACTCTGCTGGCGTAACTGGGAATCTAAAAACTCAGTGGAATTTTAAACTTAAATTTTAAATTTAATTTTTAAATTTTATCTCTCTGCTGCAACTTATGACATGACTTTGCAGTGATGCAGTCAAATGCTGTCAATGTTTGACCTTGCTTTAACAAGATAGAAAATGTTTTTGTACTCTCCAGGGACATTGAAATATTCTAAAAGGGAACTTTTTTCCAAAATTGCTTTCTTACGAATAAATAAGAAGTTAAACTTTTTTATTTCTGCTTATAAATACGTTTAAAGGCAAGCTACCAAATAACAGGGCGGGTTTAGGAGGCATATAGAGGAGGCAGTCAAAATGTGAAAGGGAAAAGGCCCAAAAATCATGCCCAGCACTTTTTTTCCCCCCCGTGCTTATAGTAACAGGTTTTTTCATTGAATTGGGTTGTTAGCTAGGGTTCCAACCCCAACCAGAGAATGAATTCATTTAGTCGGGCCTCTACCTTCAGACCTGTCCAATTTTTGGGTTTCCCCCCTCTGAAGACTAAGCTCCTGCTGGTAAAGCCTTAAGTCACGAGCCCCAAAAAACCCCCTGACCACAAAAGGGGGGCAACCCCTCAAGGGGGGAAACTGAAAAATAAAAATAAAAAAAATAAAAAAAATAAAATAAAATACCCTTCATCCAGATTTTTATAAACAACAACATAACAATACTTAACTGGATGGCCTAATTCTCAAAAAAATTTTTAAAACCAAAGTAAACTTCACACACATAATCAATATTTACAAGGTAAAAAGGGGTAGTCTTATAAAAAAAAAAAAAAATACTTCTCAAACTAATTTAAAAAAACACAACAGATATAGAACAAACATTTTATTTTTTCTTTTTTTAAATTTTTTTTTTTTTTTGGCGTTTTTTTTTTTTTTTTTGTTTTTTTTTTGTTTGTTTTTTTTGTTGCAACCGAACAGTTAAAAAAATCTCCTTTTTTTCCACTCCTCTCTCATTTCTCTCCCCTCCTCTCCCTCCTCTCTTTTCTCTCCACTCCACTCTACAAAAAACAGCTGCTTTTTCAAATCTTACCGCTCCGGGCCGCGCTGAAACCTGCACCACACGTCCGGCTATTCTTTGCTATTTGCATACTAACAGGATTGGGGTGTTTATGAGGGCTGAGGGGAGGGGTGTGTGTGTGTGCCTGACCACCTGTGAACCACACAAAACGGAGGGACAGGGAGATGAAAAAGCTGATACATACGTTTCGGTCCCCATTTTCGGCGGTTTTTTCCGCTACTGCAGATAATTTTGTCAACTTGTAATGTTTAATTTTTTGAGTATATTAAAATTTTCAACTTCTAAAATTTTGATTGAGGGGGCAAAAAGATTTATTTGAGGGGGGACGCCCCCCCCTTTCCCCGGGGTAGAACCGGCCTCCCAAATAATAAGGAAAGAGTACACTTGTGATTGAAGAAAGTAATAAAAAAAATCTCCCGAAAAAACTCTCTCCTCAATTCTGGCATTTAGCAAATAGAAAATTTTTTTAATTATTAACTGACCAAAACAGGAAAATTTAGTCTGATTTAATGCAGACAGTGAGAAAAAAAAAAGTTATGTCTTTTTTTTAAGTGTATGTAAACTTTTGGTTTTTCAACGTACAATTCCCTGGGGCAGTGGGAGGAACCTAAAAATTTGGTGACTCATAAAAAACATGGCATTTTGACACTGGGCCCCGTGCAGCCATGATGACAAAAAAAAAGTCTGAACAAACAGATAATAAGATACACAATAAAGATAATAAAGGGTTTTTCTGTTTTTGGTTTAATTCTATCACAACTGCTGATTTAAGGGCAAAGACCGAAAAGCAAGTGTAATTTTCATTCAGTGGCCCGATACAAGCGGCACACTATATATAATCCGCCATACTTTTTCTTCTTTTTTTTTTAATCTTTTTAATCTTCTTATTTTTTTTTTCTTCTGCCATTTTTGGCGTGTATCTAGTCCCGGCCGTTGGGAGCACGTACACAAAAAACACATCAAAAAAAAATGCAGAAAATTTTGGGGCAAATTTTGCATGTCTTTTGTTAAAGATTCGGGCAAACCGTTTCCCCCCAAAAATCGCAAAAAAGTGCAAAAAATTTCCCATTCAAAGCAAAAGGGATTTTTTGAGAAAAACACTCAGAAAAAAAACTGACCAGCTCAAAAAACATCTAGAAATTTTCTTCAACTCCTCAAAGGGGTACAGCGTTCACCTCCACATACACAAATTGTACACCAAAACGTAGGAAAAACCGTTCTGGTCAAAAGGGGTGACCCTCAAAGCAAACGGGCAAAAGGTTTTTGGTGCCCGGGGTCTAAAAGCACAACAAACCAACTGATTTCCCCTTCCTCCCCCTTTTTAAAGAGACCAAATTTCGGAAGAAAGCAGAGATTCCATTTTTTTTCCCCACGATGGGCCACATTTTTTACATCACGAAATTTGCACCTTCGTTCAAAACCCACCTCTCGCTCAAGTCCCCGCTTTTTGTAGCTGTACAGTTATGGTTTTTTTATTAAACACTGGGGTTTGAGAGGAAATTTTTGGCTCAGTTTCTCATTCTGAATTTTTGGGCATTTAAATATCACTGTCCATTGCCCACGTGATTTGGCCGAATCAACGCAGTTTCGGCCCAAAAAAAAAACGCCTGGGGTAAAGCACAGTGAAAAATTTGAATACTGAAAGATTGTCCCCCAGCTGCCGCCTTCTGTCTGTCTCTGTCTTTCTTTCCTCTTGACGTTTTAGACTGCAGCTTTTTTAACTGTTAAAAAAATTCAAATTTTGAGCTGGGTTTATGTTAAATCCTTCCTTTTTTCATCATTTTTTTCGTTTTTTTCTTTGTTTTGCTTTCTTTCATTTAGCTTTTTTAAAAACATTTTAAAAATTTCCCACATAATTTTAAAAAATTATAAAATTTTCATGTTTTATTTAATGTGGGTCACTTTTTAACAAACATTTTTTAAATATTCAAAATAACTGAAACATTATTATGCCAACACACTAAATTACACACCCTTCTCATTACACCAACCAAAAAACTGTTTTTTTCACTGTAAGGGGGCTTTTTTTACACATACAGACACAACCCACCCAAACCCCTATACACACAAAGGCCGACAGCGCGCTATACACACACAGATGAACAGACTCACACTCAATACATCACAAACATACAGGCATGAACACACACACACAGCCACAGTGATACATTTACTGCTATTAAGAATTAGTATATTGGTACGGGGATACTAGTCGGGAGCAAGCATCAGGCACACCAAAAATTTATGCAAATTTCTTTTAAAAACATTCATCTGATTTTTTTAATGTCTGTATGTCTTGATGGAAAATGAAACTTATACACTTACTCACTGTTAGGAGGTATATTTTAAATGTAGCTATGTAAAATTTGAAAAAATCTCAAGTCAAACAATGGAAAAAATTTTTAATTGTCAATTATTTTCTGTGTGTAGAATGGAAGCCCGGTTTTTAAACCCTCTCAAAATTTACCAATATTGAATTTATCTAACTTGGTTTTAAGGTAGTGGAACTTCTTGCAAAGCGTATCCTACTAAAGGCTTTTTAACAGTCCAACTCAAATGTTTTAAAAGGGTAACTGAATTTTTTTACCTGGCGCATTTCCCCATGTGTAAAATGTGTGTAGATTGATAGGTACAACTCGTTTAAAAAATTGGTTCGTATTTAGGGGCGGATGCACCGGCACCGCAAAAAAAGATTAAACGGTAGATATGAGGCCAAACGTCCCCCTAAAAAGTTGGGCATTAAAAGTGCTTTTTTTCGCCCCAGTCCGCCAATTGCCAGTGTAATATCTGTCACAGCATGCAAAGCGTCTTCTTTCCATTCACTCTGTGACGCATCTCACGGGGTCTTTGCTTGTTGAAGAATGCTTCCTTCAGTGATGGAACAGCTGTTTTCTTGAGGGTGTTTTTGGGAAACGTTTTTGGGATTGAGTCTTCTCTTCTTGGGGCTGTCATCTTGTCAAAATGTGCACTGCAGACCTAGGGGCTGCCAAAGGGGCAGTGTCGCTAGACAGGAGTGTTTTGCATCCAATTGTACACAAATTTGCAACAACTTCACATGTTTTTCCCCCACAAAAAGGGAGCCTATGAAAGCTGTATGGGGTGTTTTTGGACACCTGTTCTTGCAAATTTTGGCTAAACACAAACACAAACCACGTTTTCTGACAAAGTGTCAAAAAAAAAAACTAGGCATGGACCAAAAAACAGACTTTTAAAAAGCAGGAGGCAGAGTTCAAAATTATTTTAAAAAACAAAAAAAATTTTAAAAAAAAAGGGGTAGGGTTACATAAATTGAAGTCCAAAGACAAAAAAAACAGGAAAAATCCAAAACCATAAAAGTCCAAAAAAACACAGGGGGGGCACAGACAAGACTCCAAAAAACCAAGAAAAAACGACAGGGATCGGGGAAATTAAACACCAAAAAACAAAAAAATCCCTAAAAGGGAAAACAAAAAGGGCCCCAAAAATAAAAAAAGCAGTCCAACAAAAGAGTCACAAAAAACAAAATTAAAAACGGCCCCAAAAAAACAGGTAATACATTGGGGCCCAAAAACAAAAGACAAAGAAACAGAGAAAGACAGGGACAAATTCACAAGAACAAACAAAAACATGGGCAAACAGGGGAAACAAAGCAATCAAAAGGTGAGAAAAAGGACAAGAACAGGGAAATAAAGACAAAACACATGAGGGGGGACCAAGACTACCAAAATAAAAAACAAATGACCAACAAACCCCAAAACCATGACATTTTTTAATAATTGCAGTAAAAACCTCAACGGACTCCGAGACAACTAACTCCGCTTTGACCAGCTCTCACTGACTCCTCTGTTTTCTTCTGGCAACAAACAAAGATCGCACGAGACTCGTCACAAAACAAGCAGTAATGAAGCAGCTGTTGACAGAGATTAAAAGGGGATCTGATCCGGTCGTGGGAAAAAAAACACTTTTTAAAGCACAAACTTTTCGGACTATTTTTCCCTAAACTACCTTTATAACTCGTTTCGTGGCTGCCGGCTGCATCCGCCTCCCTCAATACTGAACCAATTTTAAAACGAGTTTTTTACCTATCGTCAACACCAATACACATGGGGAAAAGGGGCCCCGTTGAAAAAAAACCAAGTTATTCTTTTTAAAAGTTCAATTTAAAAAAATTCTTTGTCAAAGTATTTAAAAAGAATCTCAAATGAATCATGTTCGGGTTTTCCCAGTAGCTCACCTGGAAATTGTGCATGTTCCATAGCAAAGGGTAAACCTTGCGCAGCGGCCCCGGTTTGATTCCCGGCCCTGGCCATTCCCCATATCACCTGTCTCTCCCCACCTTTCATGTCATACTCCTCAACTTGTTCCTGTTATTAACAAAAAAAAAAAAAAAAAAATTTGTTTTAAAACCCTTTATTTTCATCTGGAGCCATATTCACAAAACTTCTTAGTACAAACTTTTAAACAATTTTTAGAATTTTGACTTTTCAAGAATTTTCCCCCTAAAGTTTTAAAATAGGTCTTGGGGGAAGATAATTATTTACATATCTTAGCCCCTAAGAGCTCATAAGGTGAAAAGTTGTCCGAGTAGGGAGGAGGCTTAAGGGGTTTTTTAAGCAGGCAAGAAAAAAGACAAAAGAAGTGAAAAATGCGATTTACAGTGATTGGAAAAAAAGCACACATTAGATTATGCAGGGGTAATGTTTGTGGTCGATCTCATAAGAGATTTGCTCACATAAAAATAATGATAATAATGACCTTTATAATTACCACTTTTTTTTTTTAAATAGAAATAAAATAAACCAAAAATTGATCCTGTTTCTTTTATTTATTTTCATTATTTATTTAATTTTATTTTTTTCATTTTTTGTTTAGATTTTTGTATTATCATTTGAAATCATTTGAAAATGAAAAGATAAAAGATATTTTTAAATGATCTAAGCCTATTACCTTCTAAATACTGATTATAAAAAAATTTTTCCAAAAAAGTTTTTGGGAGAAGATTAAAAAATAACTTTGGTATTTTTTCAACCCCCGGGCCCCATTTCCCTATGTTATGTGTTGTAAGATTTATTTAAACCCCTACTGCCGCCCAAGAAAGAAGACCCAATCCCGAAACACTTACCAAACACTCCCCCCCAAAAAACACTGCCCACTCACTGCAACAAAGACATTTTTCAACAAGCAAAGATCCTGCGAGATTTCATCACAGAGTCAACGAAAAAGGGGACACTTTTCATGCTGTTGACAGAGATTACACTGGGAATCTGAGCCCGGGCTGTGGCAAAAAAAAAGCACTTTTAATGGGACAAACTTTTTTCTTCTAAAATCAAACCGTTATAACTCTTTCGCACGCCCGGGTCATCCGCCAAACCATGATGAACCAATTTTTAAAAAGGTTGTACCTTTTCACCATCAATCATACACACACATACACATGGGGAAATAGCGCCCAGGTTAAAAATACTGAAGTTTATCCTTTAAAAGAAGGGATAGCAAAATTTTATAGTACTCAATCAGGGTTCCTCAAAGGAAGATCTATCCAAAAAAATCCGCTTGGTTTCTGGACTTAAGCATGGTCATTTAATCAATTCTCCCAAGAAGGACATGCCCCAGATTCCCGAGGGAAAAGGTATAAACAAGGAAAATGTTTTCAAAAAGCCTCAGATGATGGGGCCCGTAAGGTCTGGGCTTGATGCCACAACACCCTTTTCAAAATTATTAAAAAACCTCAACTTTTACCCCTTTCAAAGTTCAATCATGGAAGGGAAAAACACTATCTAAAGGAAAAATCACTGAAGGAGTGCAAGTTCAGCCATACAAAAGTTTATTGACTTTCCCCGACATAAAAAATCAACAACCGAGTCAGACTAAAGAAAAAACCAGAAAACCCCTTTTATAACTATTTGGAGGCTCGAAGCGTCTCCCCCCCTCTCTTGAACATTTAAATCACATTCAAAAAAATTGTGTATACTTTTTTTTTGTGTCTTGGCTTCCCTATTCCCCCAAAAACAGCAAAATTTTGCTTTCTCTTTAAAATTTGTGTCGTTTAACGTTATTTTTGTAAAAACAATGTAAATCAAATGTCACATAATTTTTCCCCAAATTTAATTTCCCCTTACATTGACTTTTGGGGTGTCCAAACCCGATCAGTCATTGTTTCAGGCTAAATCACTAAGGGAAATTACCCCAAGGGGAACACCCGCACAAGGAAAACACCACTACCTCTAAAGAAAACCCTCCTGCGTGAAAACTGCCACTAAAATGTGGGATCTCACCCTCTTAAATTTTTATTACTGAACTACTGGCTATTCTCAAAAAAAATCCAACACTGAGGGACTAAACATAATGGCAACAATTAATTATAATCACTAGCAATAAACAACGCCTTTTTTAAAAAACAAAGAACAAATTCCTTTTGCTTTACAAACAGTAGGGTTATTTTCTCAGCTCTGGTTTTGTGTTTGAACCTTGATAAATTGAACTCATGAGTACCACAATTGTTCTATGCTTCATTAAAACTACCTGTTAAAACAGAAACTCGATACCTAGAATTAGAATTTCAAAAAAACCAGTCACAAATATAAAAACAACTTTCAAAAAAACTATTGAAAAATGTCAGAAGACACTAAAAAAATTGGTGAAAAAGATATAACACTGTTGGCAAACATTGTTAAAAAAGAGGAGACTATATCAAGGCAAAACAAAAACGGTCAACATGCATCTAATGGGTAAAATAGTAAAATTCTCAAATTGGAGGATTTTAATGATAACTATAATTTAAGTTGCCCCTCAAAAATTTCATTAAGGGGACACAAAACATTCCCCAAAAGCACCCTTTAATTTAATTAAAACAACTAACAAAAACCCCAATGCCTAAATTAAAAAACATTACTATAAATCAAAAGGGGTTCTTTCATAAAATGCGACATAAATTTTTTGAGACAACACCTTAAATACTAGATCCTGGACCAACGAAGACAACACTTTAAACCCAAAAACTATGGGAAAACCAAAATTTCAGCTATAAGGGGAAAATTCTTTAAATTCCTCCAAATACAAAGAAATAATTTTAAAAAAAATAAATAAATACACCCCCTTTAAATAATTTATTAAAAAAAAAAATTTTTAATTTTTATGTAGAAACTTTTCCTTTGAACACAAACAACAACTGAACACCATTTTATACTTGTGAGACTTTTCCCCACAAAGATATCCAATAGGAGAATCTTAAAAAACAACAACAAAAAAAGAATTTCTAATTAACAACATCGCATTATCACCCAAAATTTTTAACAAAAATTTGTCATTAGGGAAAATCTTGGGGGAATACACTTTAAAAGAGCTTTCTCTATTAATCAAATGTATAAGAAAGATTAAGCCCCTGCTGCAAAATTCAGTGCACTTCCCTACTGAATATCATTTTTTCTAGCCCCTTGCCACACCCTTTTCTTTTTCATTTATTTACCCCCATTTTTTTTTTTTTTTTTTTTTTTTATTTTTTTTCTTTAAATTTATTTATTTTTAAAATTTTCCCTTCTCAATTTTTTTTCAAATAGATTTAAATCCCCGATTTTCTTTTGGTTTCTTTTTTGTACAAAAACACTGAACCTTTTCACCAAAATGCAATTATAAAAAATGTAAAATGTTCCCAGGAGGTTGTCCTTAAAACAAGCTGTTTATTAAGTTTAACAGAGAATCTTCATTTTATATTTTCTGTTCAAATAAATTCATTAAAAAAAACTCATGAAAATTTCGGTAAAAAATTTTTTATTTCTTCAAGAGGAAACGCTGCCCAGTGACTTTTAAATACTGTGTTTTTTTCAAATTAAAAAAATTTAACAAAAAAAAAAAAAAAAAAAAAAAAAAAAAAAACAAGAAAGTAACGGGGTATCAACAATTATAAAATACGGGCCCGACCATAACACCATTGGTTAACTCTTTCAGTATTAGAAAACACCTGTGGACCGGGGATTGGGAAAATTTAATCAAGCTTTTCTCCAAATGAGGAAATTGTTGGAAAAACTGAGGGAAATTTTTTAAATGGTTTTTTTTCACATAATAATGGTACAGCAAATTCTTTAATAGTCTGCAAGCATTCAAATGTATTTTGGGGGGCATGCAATTGCTTACCACTTGCAAAAAAAAAAATTAAAATTAAAAAAAATAAAACCCAGAGCAGAATTGAGCAATTGACCTCTAACATTGATTGTTCCTTGACACTCTCTCCAGAAAAGCTACAACATTTAAAAAATAAACAAAAAAGAACACAGATTTATTGGAGGGCAGACTGCTTAGAATTATGACTATAAAAAAAGGCAGAGAGGATGGAGAAAGGGGAAAAAAATTTAAAACCTTTTTATTCTTCACATTGAAATAACAAAAAAAAAAAAAAAAACTTAGCTAATTTTGAATAAGGGAAAAAATTTTCTACCCCGAGAGATATTTTAAAGGAGCGGAAAATTTTTTTTGGTAAGAATTTTCATTTCAGTCCCACCCCCCCCCACTCACTCCACAACCTCTTTCCACAAAATTATGAAAAAAAATTTAACTACTGTGCAAAAACAATATTTGAGGGATGAAATTTCAGAAGAGGAACTTTTTTCTGCGTTTGTCTTTAAACCGGAAAACACCTGGAATGAATGGAAAAAACCCCTACAACAGGAACCCGATGGCCAAATTTAAGACCCTGTGAACCCTTTAAAAACTGGGGGAAACCCAAAACCTCCAATTTATGATGGGAAAATACGGAAAAGACAGCCAAAAATGAAGAGTTTTTTAACAATATTACCATCAAGATCATCAGGTTTTCTACGGGTCGTTTTATTTTGGGAATAATATTAGACAGTTTTAGAGATTATTAAAAATTAAGAGTTGCAAAAAGAAGGGGGTCATTTTTTTTCGCTGATATGGGGGAAAGTCTTTGATAAGGTTCGTTTAGATTTTATTTTTGAAAGTTTTGACTTCCCCATTAAAAGGGTAAAAAGTGTTATATAATATACCAGCTGAGGAAATTAATAACGGTTATATCGCTAAATCGTCTCCTAATAAGAGGAGGAAAAAAGGGTGCTCTTTGTTACCAATTTTTTTATTATTGCCAGGAAATATTAGCAAATAATGTGGGGTAATGAATGTTAAAGAGGACTTAAGTGAGATATCAAACAAAAATCCGATGATGCAATGATACTTGTTTTCCTATTGAGTCCAAAATGTTCTTGTTTGCAAAACCCTCCTGAATTACTGGAACTTTTTTTTAAATTGTTTTGGTTTAAAGCAAACCAAAAATTACAATTAATTGGGCAGATGGACCCCGTTTAAATTGCAGGGGTTGTGATCCCCGAAAAATTTGATGACCCCCTTTTTAAAAAGATTTTTAATAAAAAATTGAAAAAGGATAGACAACTTTTTTCAACCATGGAACGGGAAAACATTAACACTTTATGGGAAAATTCTGTCTTGTTAATTTCTTGGTAAAAAACCACAATTTATTTACATTTTAGTCTCCTCCCAACCCCTCACAGCCTTCTTCAAGTCTTTTGAAAAAAAATTTTTGAGTTTCTCTGGAATAAGAAAAAGGTGGATTACAAAAAGACCCAAATTTGGAAAACAGCTTCCTTTGAAACATCCTTATCAAAATTAATTTGAACAAGACTGGCATTTTTCAAAAACAAGTATTCACCCGTGTTTCAAAAAAGATTTTAAACCCTTTTCCCACAGATTTTACTGGCTCACATACTGTGAATCATTTTATGGGAAAGTCTCCATTTTTTTAAAAGGCAGCAATTCAGGCTGGCTGTGTTTTCAGTTTCACCCCCCGAAAAACGGTCCGAATCCTGCAACAAATAATTGCTTAAATTTTAAAAAATTATTTTAAGGGAAACCAATTTTTTGAAAAGGGTTTAAATTTTTATCATGGGTTTTTTCATTAATGATATCGGTATGGAAATGGGGAAAATTTGGAGCTATAATCAGTTTTTTTGAAACATATGGTATGATTTGTTCTCCCCATTTATATGATCATTGATCTCTGCCTAGGAAAAAAACTTGAAACAAAAATTTGGGTTCTCTGTAAACAGGTGATTCTCAAAAGAATGGTTACATTGTTAATTTGATTATTCTGTTAGGGAAAAGTTTATTTTCAAAAGGGTACCCCAGAGGGTTTCCCTTTAAAAAAAAATTATTTTAAAATGTTTATTAAGCATCATTTTAAAGTTGGGAAAGGGAAAAATTTTCAAAAAGAAATGACTTAAAAAAAACACAGGGAAAAGGGGGGGATTCTTTAATTAAGGCTGGGGAGTAACCCCAATGGGAATCCCTTTTGTCTCTATAAAATAAAAAACTGATATTATTTTAAATTTTTTACTTTTTATGATAATAATGAAATTTTGTTGAATTTTAAATTTTTTTACTTGTTATGTATAATAATAAATTATGTTGAATTTAAATTTCGTTACTTTTTACATATAATAATGAAATTAATTTTAAATTTAAAATTTTTTTACTTGCTCCCCAGATGAGGGTCTGTTTTCATGTATTGGTTGCGACGACATATGTTGTGTGTTCGTGTTTACATGGACATATAGTTTTAATTGTGTATTTCCCAGCACCGCTGGTGCTGGGAACCCTATTGTAATTGTTCAGATTTTTTTTTTTTTTTCCTCCTTATTTTTATTTTTCCGTTGATAAAAGTGGTGCTGCAGGCTAAACCGTGAAAGGGAGGGCGGTGCAATTTGCAGGATTGGTCCAGACCCCTGCAGGGACCTCAGGCGCAAAAAATGAGATTTGTCCACCAGCAGGTGGCGCTATAACCAAGGGCAACGCCTTTTGGCCAATAACTCCCAAACCGTTTGTCGCACCTTCAAAAGGCTCATATCCACAGATTCCCTGAATAGCCCTGAATCACCTGGGCTAGGCCGCGCCCATTTCCGCCTATAATTTTTTTTTTGCAAAATCGCGAAAACTGGAAAACCTACTTTTTCAAACTCCTCCTTGGGGTTTTGTCCAATCAGTGTGAAATTTGGCACGTACGTTCGTCAGCTGGACCTGATCTAAAGTTATCAAAAGAATTTTGTTCCGTCAAAATATGCGCAAAATATTAACGAATAAAATTTTCTACCTAGCTATAAAAATGCAAACAGTTGCATAACTCGGTCAAAATAAATGCTAACCACACCACGTCTAAGATCCTAGGTTGGCATGTGACTGTGGGTGTGTGAGCCAAATTTGGCTAATGTTGGCCACTAGGGGGCGCTGCAAATATGGGACATTTATATCTCTTAAACGGCAAAACCGATTTTTACCAAATTTAGTGGGCATGATGCTGGGTCACTCCTGAGGACATATTTTGAAGGTAATCACGATTGGTCAAAGTGGGCGTGGCTTATTACGCGATAAACAAGAAACATTTATTTCAGCTCAAGCATTATGCTGAGGGCTATGAAATTTACATGGTATATATAGAATAGGACACAGAATATCCATACCAAAAATTGTGCATCCACTCCACTAGGTGGCGCTGTAACGGACGCAAACGCATTTTGACCTCTAACTTCCACATTTTAAAACACATCTTCATAAACTTTATATTCACGTGTTCGCTGAATAGAGTCGCATCTTCTGACACAGGCCACGCCCACTCCCACAGCATATTTCTCTTTGTAAGTCGCTACACGTCAAAAACCTACTTTTTCGAACTCCTCCTAGGATTTACGCTCCATCTGCACGAAACTTTGCACACACAATCTCCAGACTTGCCTGATCAAAAGTTATCAAAAGAATTTTGCTACTCCAAAAAATGTGGTCCTTATAAATAAACAATTTTTTCTGCTAGCTAAAAAACACATACCATTGCATATTTTTGTCAAAGTAAAAGCTATCGACATGAAACTCAAAACACTTCTTTCAGAGGTCAGCCAGAGGCTCTGTACCAAATTTGGTGCAAATTGGCCAACAGGGGGTGCTATAAACTGAGAAAAAACAAGCAACACAAAAGTTGCTCAGATTCGCACGGAATTCGGCAAGCGCCATGTGGAGTATCTCCCGAGGCCATCTGTAAAGTTTAGTGATGTTTGGTCAAAGTGGGCGTGACTTCTTACAACAAACATATTGACCCTTTCACACTGCTCTTCCCATTGCAATAAGAGCAATGGAGAGAGAGGGCAGCCTTGTTCGACCCAGCTTTCGATAGCAGATCTTGACGGTGTGCCTCCCGGTGATGAAACGGAGCCGTTCGCGTTCCGTGGCCTCCGCGACGCACAGGGGCCGAGTCGCGCAGGAGGCTTGGCCCCCGTTCATAACTGCTTGCAGTTCTAGTTGTAATTGTAATTTTTAGTGTGATTCTGGTGTAGTGTTTGTTAGTGTTTGGTTTGTTTGTTTGTTTGTTTGTTTTTATGTGTGTGGATTGTGGTTTGTGTCTGGTGATGAGTTGTGTCTGTTTTGTAAATTGAATAAAAAATTAGTTTTTTTAAAGGAAGCAATAAAATAACACCAAAATTGATCCTTTTTAAAGTATTATTATTTGGATTTCTCTCTTGTTTTTATTTCTGCCAGCAAAAAAAAAAAAGAAAAAAGAAAAAAGAAAAGAAAATCAGCTCTCTTAACACTTTTTTTTTCTCTTTTTGGTTTAAATCTCAGAATAAAAAGCACTCACTTAAGGGCATACTCCCTCTTGTGGCAGAAATAGCCAACAACTCAGGGTTTCATCTATACAATGTCTGAGTATACCTATGAATTACTGGTTAACAATTACATATTTAAACTGGTTCCCAGTGACTGTTTAGTTATCTCTGTTACATCACAACATAAAACAATAAGTGTTTGAGTAAATGAGACATTACAACCTTCAAATATGTTTGTCAAAGATGCAAACAGGAGTACAGGATGAGCTGTGTCCCCCTAGGAAAAATAAATGCCCACCCCTGGATTAATCAAATGGTTTTTTTTTTTAATGATTCAATTACTTAACAATTAAATTACCTAAAACACATTTCAAAAACTTATCTCATTAATATTCAATATTTTATTCAATCATAATCCTGTAAAATAGGCACATAAAGCACATTAGAATGATGATAATATTGTCATATTTCAAAATGTATCTAATTTCCACCCTATTTAATAGACTCCATGTCAGATGCCTGATCAGAAAAATACTAGATGTCAAATTCAAAAGGAGCTATGATGCTTTAATTTAATCACTAATCACTGTCAACCCTTCACTGAACTGGACACTCAGTATTTTTACTTAAAACTTAAATTGGTTATGACACAGAGTTATTTCATCACTGGAGTCATTTGCAGGTAAAATGATCACCGACAGTGTATTTTTTGCATCATTGTGGGCCAAAGAAAATGAAGCTCAACTCAGTTCAATCAGGAAGACTAACTTTATGCCTCATTCATCCCTAACTGTTTTTCTCTCCCCCTCTCTCTTTACCCACTTATTCTCAATCAGCTTTCAAGAGCATTCACCCTTTAAGTCAACCAACCAGATTTAGCCACAATCTCCATCAGCCAATCATGCAGCGTCAAAACTTTACATCTGTTCTCCTCTCTGCCACTTTCAGCTGTCATTTCTGCATGGAATTGTTGCAGCTCCCCTCCACTCAATTCTCCTCCAGTTTTTCTAATCCACTGTCCTGGCTAAGCTCATCAGAAGTCCAGTTGGCATCTCATCCAGATCTTCAGCCATCCCTTCACCATCACCACCAGTTTCTAGACTCCATCAGCGGTTTCCTTTACTAATCATGGCTTCACTACTCCCTTTATACATGATGATGTCATGATGGAGTCAAACCGTCAAAGACTTAACACTTCTCATCTCAACTGTGCTCATGTCAAATAAATATATTTTATTACACTCAGAATAAAGTCTCTCCTGATTGAAATAATTTTTGTTGTTTTTCTGCCAAATGCCTTTTAACCATTTCTCTGTCATACCTGGCTGATAAAGTGAACAGAAAGTACAAAACGGCAGAATAACAGTTAGATGGCACATTGCGTTAAGTTCACAGCAGCAATGCAGACATCACTTTTAACATGAAGGTGATGAAGAAACATCGAGAAAATCTATCTTAAGTGACGTCTACTAAGAGAAACATGGTCTCAGGGTGAATCCATACTCTGACCAGGCGCAGCAGTTCATAGCAACGCGTCAACGCACAATA
>JAWZSL010000276.1:0-26796 GCA_034769285.1 Lutjanus argentimaculatus | reverse complement strand
AAAACAGGTTTTCTGTTTACCATGACACTTGATGCACCATCTTGTAGAGGGGCCCTTATTATTACAGTTTATCTTGTGCTCACATATCAATTAATTTGTGCTTAATCAGGTTGCCACATACTAATTGCTAAATAATACACAGTAATGTATAGTGAATGTGTTAGTGTGTGAGGTTTCTAGGAACACAGAGCTCATTTTTGCCCCAAAAACCCCTGCAGCAGGGTTACTCCACTCATCGTGCCAATCAGCCTTCTGTCTGTTATTAACAGCCTAATTTAGAACATCATCCAAAACTGGCATATCTGTCCATCCTTCATGAGAAGCTAAGTTTGAATTAACTGATTTTTATCATGAAGAAGAAAATGGTTGGGGGCACCTGGCAGCATATTGAGGCTCAGATTTGGCCTGCTTGCTCACTGTCCTACAAGGATAATTTAGTCCTGCCTGAAGTGACAGATAAAAGACTTGAGATTAAAGAAGTTTTTGATTGTAACTTTCTGTCTCACATAATTTCCCATTGCATTAAAATGTAAGCATTCAACGACTGTGTTGTAATGTGGGTGCATTGATTGGTCAGTGATTATACCACAGCAGAGATTAAATGTGTAAGGTAAGACTGAAGATGGATAGTTGACAAAGGATGAAATGAAAACATATACACAGTCTTCAGATTTGAAATAACCCTGCTTGTACTGTTTTGTCAGTTTGATTCATTGTGAAACTGTCTCACCAAGGCAAGCTGAGTGTCCACTAATAATGACTCAGTGTTGTTAAGACACAAACTGCAGTGTGGATGATACAAAAGCAGAAAATGCTTCGTCTAAATGCTTTGTCTTAGATTCACAACATCTTCATGAGTGTCAAAGCAGAGACAGAATAAGAACTTATTTTTACACATAAAAGTGATTCTTCTGTAAAGGATGCTTGAGTGCACACCCCTATTTTTTTTTTTTTTATCTGAACAGAGACAAAAGTAATCCACCATTCCTTACGTCTTATTGTGCTGGCAAAACTAGAAGTTATCCTTCACAGTTATAATCTACAAGATGTTATGGACAATGTGCAGCTTGTTAAAACTATTTTGGATGTTACAATAAATGATCAATTTTATCGTCATCCTGCTTTATTAAATAAAAAATTGCAATCTTGAAGCTTCCATCTACGTCTTAATTTTGTTTGCATCTGCAGCAAAAACAAATGATGAAGACACTGACTGAAAATTGCAGCAAGAGAAAGAACATTTTCTTTCCTAAAGATTTATGCACAGAGAAAACTTCAGAGCTGTTCTCCTGCATTCATTATGCAGCATCTATGACTGAATACATACAGTAAGAAATGAGGATGTACTATGTACTGCTATCTGTGTACTGAGTTGTACATACAGATACTTTATGCATAGTACAGTGGCAAATTTTATATGACCTGCAGTAGAAAGAGATGTAAATGTTCAGAGCCAAACTAGTGATGATTACCAGCAAGTAATGAGTCAAGAGAGCTTAGAATGAGTAAAATCACCTTGAAATATTTTCCCAGAAATGATCATTCTGAAAGCTGATCGAAACCAGCTGTAAAAGAAACCATAGATGAATGGATTGAGTACTGAATTTGCCCATCCAAGCCACCTTAATGTATAAAACACCAAAAATGGTATTGTGTTTCTCATGAAAAGGGCAGTGGTCCAACAAATATAGAAAGGAGACCAACAGATCAGAAAAATTCCCATCACAATAGCCAGAGTTTTTGTGGCCTTTCTCTCCATCTTACTTTCAGACTTTGTGCTCTGACAGGTTGTGTTCTGGATGCTGCGTGCCTGTCTCTGTGCCACCGTCAAAATCTTTAAGTAGATGGCACACATTATGATAGCTGGGAGGAAAAAACCAAAAATATCTGCTAAACCTATAATTGAGAGGACAAGTGCAGATACAGTCCAGCTCAGCAGCATCATGATAACAATAACATAGACTTTTATATTTTAGTTCTGTACCTCAGAGGCTGACACACAGCATAATATCTGTCAAGAGAATAAAGCACAAGTTCCAAACAGAACATGAGCTCAGATAGAGATCAAAACGTTCTAGTATGAAACAAGACCTTCCTTTGGACGGTATCACAACATACAACAAGAGTAAAACTCCAAGAAGCAGGTCAGCTACAGCGAGAGAGAGGATGAGGAAGTTTGTAGGAGTGTGGAGCTGTTTGAAGTAAATGATGGAGGTTATTACAAGAAGGTTGCCACATATTATAAGACATGATAAAGAGCCAACAAAAATATATAATAAATACTTGATGGTGGTGACTGCTGATGTGCCAGATAAATTTGGTGATAAAATACAGATAGTTTTGTCCTCAGAAACATCATCAGACCTGTTGACAGAAAAGTTAGATTCCATGCAGAAATTATTATTAATACTGAGGCAGTGCTATTATTTAAATCAAGAAAATTAAGAGTATCTAGTATTCTGTAAAGAGAGATTTTCCGTCAGTTTTAGTGCTTTGTGTGTGTTTCACACCATACCCTCTTGGTTTGTGCACCTGCACTGATGGGAGCCCTTGGTCTGTATCACTGAGTATATTGGATCAGAGTTGTTATTCTGGGTTCATTAGCATAGCAAACTCAAGGGAGTCTCTTAAAGGGGTACTCAACGTAGCACAATTTAGTATTGCACTTCTGTGAACTTGTACAACTCATGACCAATTAAAATAAGAACTCAGAGCAACAGAGGATGAGATTTCACGATTTTTAGTTCCATAAAATTCTGGGTCATTCCCATAATGCATGTGAAAGATACAGATGCTCACCTGCCTCTGGAGCACATTCAGTCTGGCTGTGTCCTTATCTGTGAACACACTGGAGTTAAAGTCAATAACAATAATAATGATATTAATATAATATAAATGATACCTCTGGAAAGTAGTAGTAGAATGGATCGTCGTTGGTCCATGGTGTTGTGTGGTTGAGTGAGGGTCTTGGCAGCATCACCTGTCATCCGAATGCCTGGATTGTCAGGAACAGAAGGAAGGAGGAATGTCGAAACGAGAAAACTGGGATCTTCCACTGAAGCTGCTGGAGGGGGAAGGCCCATCACTGCTGGATTTGTCAGAGGATGAATGCCGAGAGCACCAGGGAACGTGGATGGCTGACGGCACCCAGGGTTGCTGTTGTAGAATGTTTGGAGATGGATAAGGATTTAAGGATAAGGAAATGGGTGAGGTGTGCTTCAGTACTTGTGCAGAAATTTAATTCGTCTGAGGCGTGGTCTTTGTTCCTGAAACTATTTACAAAACTGAGCATTTTAAAATGACGCCTCAGCACATTGTTGTTATTTATTGATGTAAAAATAGGTTTTGGGCTAAATATTTTACTCGATTGGATCGACTGTTCCCTTACCAATGAAACAAAACTGAGTGTTATCGATCAGTGGAGTAATGTGAGGCTTTGTTTGTTATTTGTCTGAATTTTCTGATTTATCTGTTGGTGATACCTGCTAAGTCCACCATAGTGCGACCTGCGTTGCGTTATGGCCGCGCTGCAACAGCTGGAGCAGTCCACGGCCATTTTAGACAATGCTTGTGATTCCACCAGAAGTGCCGCGGTGCGTCCTAGAAGCTGCCGTCCACTTCAAACATGCGCCGAGTCTATTTTTGATAGTTGCACGTCAATTGGCACAGACTAGATCGATCAGGCAGGAAGTCAGACACAGAAAAGGCGGGGAGAATCCGGTTAATTTTTAAGATAAAAGACCCCGTGCAAGCTCACGATCATAAAGACAGACAGAAAAGAAAATATTTAACCATGTAGCCTGCTTATCCATGGTAGAAGCACAAAGAGCAATGAAAGAGGACCTGATCAACAAAATCTGAACAAGTAAACATAATCAGGTGCCTCTGAAATGCTGCTGGTGGAGCTTGCAGCTGTGGGGAGGATGGATCAGAACCGTGAAGCAGATGTGGCGTGCTCAGTGGAATCAACCGGTTACAATTTTCAAAGATATATCACACAAATGGCCACTTAAATCTATAAGTTGTGTACATGGTATAGATGTGTTCTCGACAGATTTCAAACAGGTTTGAACTTTTCAGTCCTTTCTTCTACTCCATTTCACCTTGGAAGTATGTGAAGTTGTGTCAGAAATCACTCATCTGTTTTGACCTGAAATTGTACTCACTTTGACAAGTAAAGGATGTATTCTTTTTTGTTGCTGTTGTTTTGTTTCTTTAAATTATCAGAACCAAAAGCCTTGAAGGGGTACTCAAATTAGAGTGATTTCACATTGCCCTTCCATATACAGTAGTTGGAAGTCTTACCAAAGACAGATGAAAATGTGCAACCAAAGCAGCAGAAGATGAGATATTCTAATTAAATCCCAAACCCTAGTTCTCCTCATGACAAGAAAATGGTACTACTTGTGTAAAATAGCTGGTGTGCCACTATAAAAAATGTAATGAGTAGTGATTGTCCCAGGACCCCAAAGTCTTTAGGTCTACCATGTGATTAACTGAGGGTTTATTGGTTAAAACTGTAGGCTCCTCATAAAGCACAATAATTAATTTAAATGAATTATGTCTTAGGTTGACACATGCATCTTTACTTCATGTTGGGGGAAATGATGTGTTAAAATGCAGATGTGCCTATGGATGTGAAAACAAAATAAGTAGTACAAGTACAGTATATGCATGATGAAATATAACGTAAGAGTGACTGTTGTGAAACTATAATGATAAAAATAAAAGCCTGGAGAAGTGTGAAGTTCTTCTCTCTTTCATAAACAGGTTTTCTGTTTACCATGACACTTGATGCACCATCTTGTAGAGGGGCCCTTATTATTACAGTTTATCTTGTGCTCACATATCAATTAATTTGTGCTTAATCAGGTTGCCACATACTAATTGCTAAATAATACACAGTAATGTATAGTGAATGTGTTAGTGTGTGAGGTTTCTAGGAACACAGAGCTCATTTTTGCCCCAAAAACCCCTGCAGCAGGGTTACTCCACTCATCGTGCCAATCAGCCTTCTGTCTGTTATTAACAGCCTAATTTAGAACATCATCCAAAACTGGCATATCTGTCCATCCTTCATGAGAAGCTAAGTTTGAATTAACTGATTTTTATCATGAAGAAGAAAATGGTTGGGGGCACCTGGCAGCATATTGAGGCTCAGATTTGGCCTGCTTGCTCACTGTCCTACAAGGATAATTTAGTCCTGCCTGAAGTGACAGATAAAAGACTTGAGATTAAAGAAGTTTTTGATTGTAACTTTCTGTCTCACATAATTTCCCATTGCATTAAAATGTAAGCATTCAACGACTGTGTTGTAATGTGGGTGCATTGATTGGTCAGTGATTATACCACAGCAGAGATTAAATGTGTAAGGTAAGACTGAAGATGGATAGTTGACAAAGGATGAAATGAAAACATATACACAGTCTTCAGATTTGAAATAACCCTGCTTGTACTGTTTTGTCAGTTTGATTCATTGTGAAACTGTCTCACCAAGGCAAGCTGAGTGTCCACTAATAATGACTCAGTGTTGTTAAGACACAAACTGCAGTGTGGATGATACAAAAGCAGAAAATGCTTCGTCTAAATGCTTTGTCTTAGATTCACAACATCTTCATGAGTGTCAAAGCAGAGACAGAATAAGAACTTATTTTACACATAAAAGTGATTCTTCTGTAAAGGATGCTTGAGTGCACACCCCTATTTTTTTTTTTTTTTATCTGAACAGAGACAAAAGTAATCCACCATTCCTTACGTCTTATTGTGCTGGCAAAACTAGAAGTTATCCTTCACAGTTATAATCTACAAGATGTTATGGACAATGTGCAGCTTGTTAAAACTATTTTGGATGTTACAATAAATGATCAATTTTATCGTCATCCTGCTTTATTAAATAAAAAATTGCAATCTTGAAGCTTCCATCTACGTCTTAATTTTGTTTGCATCTGCAGCAAAAACAAATGATGAAGACACTGACTGAAAATTGCAGCAAGAGAAAGAACATTTTCTTTCCTAAAGATTTATGCACAGAGAAAACTTCAGAGCTGTTCTCCTGCATTCATTATGCAGCATCTATGACTGAATACATACAGTAAGAAATGAGGATGTACTATGTACTGCTATCTGTGTACTGAGTTGTACATACAGATACTTTATGCATAGTACAGTGGCAAATTTTATATGACCTGCAGTAGAAAGAGATGTAAATGTTCAGAGCCAAACTAGTGATGATTACCAGCAAGTAATGAGTCAAGAGAGCTTAGAATGAGTAAAATCACCTTGAAATATTTTCCCAGAAATGATCATTCTGAAAGCTGATCGAAACCAGCTGTAAAAGAAACCATAGATGAATGGATTGAGTACTGAATTTGCCCATCCAAGCCACCTTAATGTATAAAACACCAAAAATGGTATTGTGTTTCTCATGAAAAGGGCAGTGGTCCAACAAATATAGAAAGGAGACCAACAGATCAGAAAAATTCCCATCACAATAGCCAGAGTTTTTGTGGCCTTTCTCTCCATCTTACTTTCAGACTTTGTGCTCTGACAGGTTGTGTTCTGGATGCTGCGTGCCTGTCTCTGTGCCACCGTCAAAATCTTTAAGTAGATGGCACACATTATGATAGCTGGGAGGAAAAAACCAAAAATATCTGCTAAACCTATAATTGAGAGGACAAGTGCAGATACAGTCCAGCTCAGCAGCATCATGATAACAATAACATAGACATTTATTTTAGTTCTGTACCTCAGAGGCTGACACACAGCATAATATCTGTCAAGAGAAATAAAGCACAAGTTCCAAACAGAACATGAGCTCAGATAGAGATCAAAACGTTCTAGTATGAAACAAGACCTTCCTTTGGACGGTATCACAACATACAACAAGAGTAAAACTCCAAGAAGCAGGTCAGCTACAGCGAGAGAGAGGATGAGGAAGTTTGTAGGAGTGTGGAGCTGTTTGAAGTAAATGATGGAGGTTATTACAAGAAGGTTGCCACATATTATAAGACATGATAAAGAGCCAACAAAAATATATAATAAATACTTGATGGTGGTGACTGCTGATGTGCCAGATAAATTTGGTGATAAAATACAGATAGTTTTGTCCTCAGAAACATCATCAGACCTGTTGACAGAAAAGTTAGATTCCATGCAGAAATTATTATTAATACTGAGGCAGTGCTATTATTTAAATCAAGAAAATTAAGAGTATCTAGTATTCTGTAAAGAGAGATTTTCCGTCAGTTTTAGTGCTTTGTGTGTGTTTCACACCATACCCTCTTGGTTTGTGCACCTGCACTGATGGGAGCCCTTGGTCTGTATCACTGAGTATATTGGATCAGAGTTGTTATTCTGGGTTCATTAGCATAGCAAACTCAAGGGAGTCTCTTAAAGGGGTACTCAACGTAGCACAATTTAGTATTGCACTTCTGTGAACTTGTACAACTCATGACCAATTAAAATAAGAACTCAGAGCAACAGAGGATGAGATTTCACGATTTTTAGTTCCATAAAATTCTGGGTCATTCCCATAATGCATGTGAAAGATACAGATGCTCACCTGCCTCTGGAGCACATTCAGTCTGGCTGTGTCCTTATCTGTGAACACACTGGAGTTAAAGTCAATAACAATAATAATGATATTAATATAATATAAATGATACCTCTGGAAAGTAGTAGTAGAATGGATCGTCGTTGGTCCATGGTGTTGTGTGGTTGAGTGAGGGTCTTGGCAGCATCACCTGTCATCCGAATGCCTGGATTGTCAGGAAACAGAAGGAAGGAGGAATGTCGAAACGAGAAAACTGGGATCTTCCACTGAAGCTGCTGGAGGGGGAAGGCCCATCACTGCTGGATTTGTCAGAGGATGAATGCCGAGAGCACCAGGGAACGTGGATGGCTGACGGCACCCAGGGTTGCTGTTGTAGAATGTTTGGAGATGGATAAGGATTTAAGGATAAGGAAATGGGTGAGGTGTGCTTCAGTACTTGTGCAGAAATTTAATTCGTCTGAGGCGTGGTCTTTGTTCCTGAAACTATTTACAAAACTGAGCATTTTAAAATGACGCCTCAGCACATTGTTGTTATTTATTGATGTAAAAATAGGTTTTGGGCTAAATATTTTACTCGATTGGATCGACTGTTCCCTTACCAATGAAACAAAACTGAGTGTTATCGATCAGTGGAGTAATGTGAGGCTTTGTTTGTTATTTGTCTGAATTTTCTGATTTATCTGTTGGTGATACCTGCTAAGTCCACCATAGTGCGACCTGCGTTGCGTTATGGCCGCGCTGCAACAGCTGGAGCAGTCCACGGCCATTTTAGACAATGCTTGTGATTCCACCAGAAGTGCCGCGGTGCGTCCTAGAAGCTGCCGTCCACTTCAAACATGCGCCGAGTCTATTTTTGATAGTTGCACGTCAATTGGCACAGACTAGATCGATCAGGCAGGAAGTCAGACACAGAAAAGGCGGGGAGAATCCGGTTAATTTTTAAGATAAAAGACCCCGTGCAAGCTCACGATCATAAAGACAGACAGAAAAGAAAATATTTAACCATGTAGCCTGCTTATCCATGGTAGAAGCACAAAGAGCAATGAAAGAGGACCTGATCAACAAAATCTGAACAAGTAAACATAATCAGGTGCCTCTGAAATGCTGCTGGTGGAGCTTGCAGCTGTGGGGAGGATGGATCAGAACCGTGAAGCAGATGTGGCGTGCTCAGTGGAATCAACCGGTTACAATTTTCAAAGATATATCACACAAATGGCCACTTAAATCTATAAGTTGTGTACATGGTATAGATGTGTTCTCGACAGATTTCAAACAGGTTTGAACTTTTCAGTCCTTTCTTCTACTCCATTTCACCTTGGAAGTATGTGAAGTTGTGTCAGAAATCACTCATCTGTTTTGACCTGAAATTGTACTCACTTTGACAAGTAAAGGATGTATTCTTTTTTGTTGCTGTTGTTTTGTTTCTTTAAATTATCAGAACCAAAAGCCTTGAAGGGGTACTCAAATTAGAGTGATTTCACATTGCCCTTCCATATACAGTAGTTGGAAGTCTTACCAAAGACAGATGAAAATGTGCAACCAAAGCAGCAGAAGATGAGATATTCTAATTAAATCCCAAACCCTAGTTCTCCTCATGACAAGAAAATGGTACTACTTGTGTAAAATAGCTGGTGTGCCACTATAAAAAATGTAATGAGTAGTGATTGTCCCAGGACCCCAAAGTCTTTAGGTCTACCATGTGATTAACTGAGGGTTTATTGGTTAAAACTGTAGGCTCCTCATAAAGCACAATAATTAATTTAAATGAATTATGTCTTAGGTTGACACATGCATCTTTACTTCATGTTGGGGGAAATGATGTGTTAAAATGCAGATTGTGCCTATGGATGTGAAAACAAAATAAGTAGTACAAGTACAGTATATGCATGATGAAATATAACGTAAGAGTGACTGTTGTGAAACTATAATGATAAAAATAAAAGCCTGGAGAAGTGTGAAGTTCTTCTCTCTTTCATAAACAGGTTTTCTGTTTACCATGACACTTGATGCACCATCTTGTAGAGGGGCCCTTATTATTACAGTTTATCTTGTGCTCACATATCAATTAATTTGTGCTTAATCAGGTTGCCACATACTAATTGCTAAATAATACACAGTAATGTATAGTGAATGTGTTAGTGTGTGAGGTTTCTAGGAACACAGAGCTCATTTTTGCCCCAAAAACCCCTGCAGCAGGGTTACTCCACTCATCGTGCCAATCAGCCTTCTGTCTGTTATTAACAGCCTAATTTAGAACATCATCCAAAACTGGCATATCTGTCCATCCTTCATGAGAAGCTAAGTTTGAATTAACTGTTTTTTATCATGAAGAAGAAAATGGTTGGGGGCACCTGGAAAGCATATTGAGGCTCAGATTTGGCCTGCTTGCTCACTGCCCTACAAGGATAATTTAGTCCTGCCTGAAGTGACAGATAAAAGACTTGAGATTAAGAAGTTTTTGATTGTAACTTTCTGTCTCACTTAATTTCCCATTGCATTAAAATGTAAGCATTCAACGACTGTGTTGTAAGTGGGTGCATTGATTGGTCAGTGATTTATCCCACAGCAGAGTTTAAAAATGTGTAAGGTAAGACTGAAGATGGATAGTTGACAAAGGTGAAATGAAAACATATACACAGTCTTCAGATTTGAAAAAACCCCTGCTTGTACTGTTTTGTCAGTTTGATTCATTGTGAAACTGTCTCACCAAGGCAAGCTGAGTGTCCACTAATAATGACTCAGTGTTGTTAAGACACAAATTTGCAGTGTGGATGATACAAAAGCAGAAAATGCTTCGTCTTAAATGCTTTGTCTTAGATTCACAACATCTTCATGAGTGTCAAAGCAGAGACAGAATAAGAACTTATTTTACACATAAAAGTGATTCTTCTGTAAAGGATGCTTGAGTGCACCCCCCTATTTTTTTTTTTTTTTATCTGAACAGAGACAAAAGTAATCCACCATTCCTTACGTCTTATTGTGCTGGCAAAACTAGAAGTTATCCTTCACAGTTATAATCTACAAGATGTTATGGACAATGTGCAGCTTGTTAAAACTATTTTGGATGTTACAATAAATGTCAATTTTATCGTCATCCTGCTTTATTAAATAAAAAATTGCAATCTTGAAGCTTCCATCTACGTCTAATTTTGTTTGCATCTCCCAGAAAAAACAAATGATGAAGACACTGACTGAAATTGCAGCAAGAGAAAGAACATTTTCTTCCTAAAGATTTATGCACAGAGAAAACTTCAGAGCTGTTCTCCTGCATTCATTATGCAGCATCTATGACTGAATACATACAGTAAGAAATGAGGATGTACTATGTACTGCTTTCTGTTTTACTGAGTTGTACATACAGATACTTTATGCATAGTACAGTGGAAAATTTTATATGACCTGCAGTAGAAAGAGATGTAAATGTTTCAGAGCCAAACTAGTGATGATTACCAGCAAGTAATGAGTCAAGAGAGCTTAGAATGAGTAAATCACCTTGAATATTTTCCCGGGAAATGATCATTCTGAAAGCTGATCGAAACCAGCTGTAAAAAAAAACCATAGATGAATGGATTGAGTACTGAATTTGCCCATCCAAGCCACCTTAATGTAAAAAAACACCAAAAAATGGTATTGTGTTTCTCATGAAAAGGGCAGTGGTCCAACAAATTTTAGAAAGGAGACCAACAGATCAGAAAATTCCCATAACAATAGCCAGGTTTTTGTGGCCTTTCTCTCCATCTTACTTTCAGACTTTTTTGCTCTGACAGGTTGTGTTCTGGATGCGGGCGTGCCTGTCTCTGTGCCACCGTCAAATCTTTAAGTAGATGGCACACATTATGATAGCTGGGAGGAAAAAACCAAAAAATATCTGCCTAAACCTATAATTGAGGAGGACAAGTGCAGATACAGTCCAGCTCAGCAGCATCATGATAACAATAAACATAGACATTTATTTTAGTTCTGTACCTCAGAGGCTGACACACAGCAAAATATCGTCAAGAGAAATAAAGCACAATTTCCCAAAAACAGAACATGAGCTAGATAGAGATCAAAACGTTCTAGTATGAAACAAGACCTTCCTTTGGACGGTATCACAACTTACAACAAGAGTAAAACTCCAAGAAGCAGGTCAGCTACAGCGAGAGGAGGATGAGGAAGTTTGTAGGAGTGGGGGAGCTGTTTGAAGTAAATGAGGGGAGGTTTTACAAGAAGGTTGCCACATATTATAAGACATGAAAAAAGGCCAAAAAAATATATAATAAATACTTGATGGTGGGGGATGCTGATTGTGCCAAGATAAATTTGGGTGATAAAATACAGTAGTTTTGTCCTCAGAAACATCATCAGACCTTGTTGACAAAAAAGTTAGATTCCATGCAGAAATTATTATTAATACTGAGGCAGTGCTATTATTTAAATCAAGAAAATTAAGAGTTTTCTAGTATTCTGTAAGGAGAGATTTTCCGTCGTTTTAGTGCTTTGTGTGTGTTTCACACCATACCCTTTTGGGTTTGTGCACCTGCACTGATGGGAGCCCTTGGTCTGTATCACTGAGTATATTGGATCAGAGTTTTTAAATTCTGGGTTCATTAGCATAGCAAACTAAAGGGAGTTCTTTAAAGGGGGTACTCAACGTAGCACAATTTAGTATTGCACTTCTGTGAACTTGTACAACTCATGACCAATTAAAATAAGAACTCAGAGCAACAGAGGATGAAAATTTCACGATTTTTAGTTCATAAAATTCTGGGTCATTCCCATAATGCATGTGAAAGATCAGATGCTCACCTGCCTTTTGGAGAAATTTCAGTCTGGCTGTGTCCTTATCTGTAAAACACACTGGAGTTAAAGTCAATAACAATAATAATGATATTAATATAATATAAATGATACCTCTGGAAAGTATTTAGTAGAATGGATCGTCGTTGGTCCATGGTGTTGTGTGGTTGAGTGAGGGTCTTGGCAGCATCACCTGTCACCCGAATGCCTGGATTGTCAGGAACAGAAGGAAGGGGGAATGTCGAAACGAGAAAACTGGGATCTTCCACTGAAGCTGCTGGAGGGGGAAGGCCCATCACTGCTGGATTTGTCAGAGGATGAATGCCGAGAGCACCAGGGAACGTGGATGGCTGACGGCACCCAGGGTTGCTGTTGTAGAATGTTTGGAGATGGATAAGGATTTAAGGATAGGAAATGGGTGGGGTTTGTGCTTCAGTACTTGTGCAAAAATTTTAAATTCGTCTGAGGCGGGGGTCTTTTTTCCTGAAACTATTACAAAACTGGCATTTTAAAATGAGGGCCTCAGCACATTGTTGTTATTTATTGATGTAAAAATAGGTTTTGGGCTAAATATTTTACTCGATTGGATCGACTGTTCCCTTACCAATGAAACAAAACTGAGTGTTATCGATCAGTGGAGAAAAGTGGGGCCCTTTGTTTTTTTATTTGTCTGAATTTTCTGATTTATCTGTTGGTGATACCTGCTAAGTCCACCATAGTGCGACCTGCGTTGCGTTATGGCCGCGTTTGCAACAGCTGGAAAAGCCCAACGGCCATTTTAGACAATGCTTGTGATTCCACCAGAAGTGCCGCGGTGGTCTAGAAGCTGCCGTCCACTTAAAAACATGCCCCGAGTCTTTTTTTGATAGTTGCACGCCCAATTTGGCACAGACTAGATCGATCAGGCAGGAAGTCAGACACAGAAAAGGCGGGGGGGAATCCGGTTAATTTTTAAGATAAAAGACCCCGTGCAAGCTCACGATCATAAAGACAGACAGAAAAAAAAATTTTTAAACCCATGTAGCCTGCTTATCCATGGTAGAAGCAAAAAGACCCAATGAAAGAGGACCTGATCAACAAAATTGAACAAGTAAACATAATCAGGTGCCTCTGAAATGCTGCTGGTGGAGCTTGCAGCTGTGGGGAGGATGGATCAGAACCGTGAAGCAGATGTGGCGTGCTCAGTGGAATCAACCGGTTACAATTTTCAAAGATATATCACACAATGGCACTTAAATCTATAAGTTGTGTACATGGGTATAGATGTGTTTCTCGACAGATTTCAAACGGTTTGAACTTTTCAGTCCTTTCTTCTACTCCATTTCACCTTGGAAGTATGTGAAGTTTTTGTCAGAAATCACTCATCTGTTTTGACCTGAAATTGTACTCACTTTGACAAGTAAAGGATGTATTCTTTTTGTTGCTGTTGTTTTGTTTCTTTAAATTTTTCAGAACCAAAAGCCTTGAAGGGGTACTCAAATTAGAGTGATTTCACATTGCCCTTCCATATACAGTAGTTGGAAGTCTTACCAAGACAGATGAAAATGTGCAACCAAAGCAGCAGAAGATGAGATATTCTAATTAAATAAAAAACCCCCTATTTTCTCCTCATGACAAGAAATGGTACTACTTGTGAAAAAATAGCTGGTGTGCCACTATAAAAAAATGTAATGAGTAGTGATTGCCCCAGGACCAAAGTCTTTGGGGTCTACCATGTGATTAACTGAGGGTTTATTGGTTAAAACTGTAGGCTCCTCATAAAGCACAATAATTAATTTAAATGAATTATGTCTTAGGTTGACACTTTGCATCTTTACTTCATGTTGGGGGAAATGATGTGTTAAAAATGCAGATGTCCCTTTATGGATGTGAAAACAAAAAAAGTAGTACAAGTACAGTATAGCATGATGAAATATAACGTAAGAGTGACTGTTGTGAAACTATAATGTTTAAAAATAAAAAGCCTGGAGAAGTGTGAAGTTCTTCTCTCTTTCATAAACAGGTTTTCTGTTTACCATGACACTTGATGCACCATCTTGTAGAGGGGCCCTTATTATTTCAGTTTATCTTGTGTTACATGTCACATTAATCTATATTAATTTGTGGTTTAATCGGGTTTGCCACATTTTTATTTGTTAAATTGGGTTAGTATGTGAGGTCAGTGATGATGTAAAGTTTCACTTTTTTTGCCCCAGGAACCTCTACACAGAGTTACTAAACTTGCTTTTTGCTCGGGGGGCCCAAACTTTTGCATAACGACAGGAGGCAGGAGCCAGTTAAGGAGTAAAACATTAATAATAAACATAATTTTTAGTGGATTTAATTGATTAACTTTTAAAGGCCCATAACTTCATTTGTCTCTGAATTTCTTTATTTTGAAATTAAGTAACCTTGTTAACCAAATGTTGAACTAAATTAATTTGGTGCAAGAATTGACATAAATCATTTGCTGTTTTTTACTGCATTTCAGTTGTGCTTTGGTAACATTTGAAACAGTTTACAGCATTAAACATAACTGGAAACCTCTTCCACCCTATGAGAGAGAGCTGCATATTTCAGTCTTTTAGTTTGTAATACACATTTATGGGATCAGTGTTATCTTCTTTTGTGTAACTTTTGCCCCTCTTCAGCTAATAATTACACACCCCAAAACTAGTATATCTGTCCCCCCTTTCCCGGGGAAACAAAGTTTGAACCACTGATTTTCATCATGAAGAAGAAAATGGTCAGAGGGCCACCTGGCGCCTATTGAGGGTCAGATTTGGCCTGCTAGCTGCAAGTTGAGTATCAGTGGCTCTACAAGGACAAATTTGTCCTGCCTGAACTGACAGAAAAGGGTTTGAGATTAAAGTTGTTTTTGATGCCAACTTTCTGTCTCGCATAATTTTTTTACTTTGCTTTTAAAATGTAAACATTCAACAACTATGTTGTAATGTGGGTAAAGTGATTGGTCTGATTAAACCACAGCAGAGGTGAGATGTGTTAAGTCAGACTGAACACTGATAATTGAGGATTAATAAAATTAAAAATGTATGTACAGTCTTTGAATTGAAAAAACAAAAACCCTGCTTGTACTGTTTGCCCATTTGATTCATTGTAAACTGTCTCACAAAGGCATGTTCACTAATAAGGACACAGAATTGTTGAAATAGAACTGCAGTGCGGACATTATAAAATGGCCATGTCATAAGGGGCCATTAAAGCAGAAAATGCAGAAAAGAGTCTAAATACTTTGTCTCAGATTCACAATACCCTTCATGAGTGTCAAAGCAGAGACAGAATGAGAACTTATTATCTGCTCATATTTGTACTGTTACTCTACTGAAAAGGGATGCTCAAGTGCACACCCCTAATCTGTTATCTAAACAGAGACAAAAGTAATCCACCATTACTTACCTATTTTTGTGCAGTAAAAGTAGACGTTATCCCTCACCGTTATAATGTAAAAGTTCTTGTGAACAAAGTGCAACTTGTTGAAAACTGTTTTCAATGTTCAAATAAAAAAACAACTTTATCGTCATAAAGTTTATTTGATATAATTTGCAATCATGACACTTCCATCTACGTCTTAATTTTGTTTCCATCTGCGGCAAAACAAATGATGAAGGCACTGACTGAAAACTGCAGCAAGAGAAAGAACATTTCAACATTAATCTATTCCTAAAGATTTATGCACAGTTAGAACTTCAGAGCTGTACTCCTGCATCCATGCAGCATCTATGACTAAATACATACAGTAAGAAATGAGAAAAACTATGAGATATAGGGATGCCGCTTATCATTTACAGATATTAACATTTACATCACTGTAAGTACTGTTTACTATGTACTGTTACCCTGTGTACTGAGTTGTACATTACAGATACTTTATGCATAGTACAGTGGCAAATTTTATATGAGCTGCAGTAGAAAGAGATGTAAATCTTCAGAGCCAAACTAGTGATGATTACCAGCAAGAAAATGAGTAAGAGAGCTTAGAATGAGTAAAACCCACCTTGAAATATTTTCCCAGAAATGTCATTCTGAAAGCTGTTTCAAAACCCAGCTGTAAAAGAAAGCATAGATGAATGGATTGAACATTGAATTTGACCAACCAAGCCAGCCTAATGCATAAAAAAATGAAAATGGTATTGTGTTTCTCATAAAACGGGGCAGTGGTCCAAAAAATAAAAAAAAAGGAGCCCAACAGATCAGAAAAATTCCATTACAATAGCCAGAGTTTTGGTGGCCTTTGTCTCCATCTTACTTTCAGATTTTGTGCTCTCACAGGTTGTGTTCTGAATGCTGCGGGCCTGTCTCTTTGCAACCATAAAAAATTTTTTAAAAGTAAATGGTACACATTATGGATGCTGGGAGGTAAAAACCAAAAACATTGCTAAACCAAAAATTGAGAGGAAAAGGGGCAGATACGTCCAGCTCACCAGGATCATGATCAAAATAACACGGACGTTTATTTTAGTTCTGTAGCTCAGAGGCTGACCACACAGCATAATATCTGTCAAAAAGAAATAAAGCACAGTTCAAACAGATGATGAGCTTAGATAGAGATCAAAAGAGTTTTGTACTGAACAAGAGCTTTTCGTAGCCGGGTATAAAGCCATAAGACAAAAGTAAAACCCCCAAAGAAGCAGGTCAGCCACAGCAAAGAGGAGAGGATGAGGAAGTTTGTAGGAGTGTGGAGCTGTTTGAAGTAAATAATGGAGGTTATTACAAAAAAGGTTGCCACATATTATAAGACATGATAAAGAGCCAACAAAAATTTTATAATAAATACGTGATGGTGGTGACTGCTGATGTGCCAGATAAATTTGGGTGATTAAAATACAGATAGTTTTGTCCTCAGAAACATCATCAGACCTGTTGGCAGAAAAGTTAGATTCCATGCATAAATGTTCATCAATAGTGAGGTAGTATTTAGAATAACAGGTCTTAAATCAAGAAAATTAAGAGTATCTAGTTTTCTATAGAGAGAGATTTTCAGTTAGTTTTTTGTGCTCTGTGTGTTTCACACCATGTCCACTTGGTTTTGTGCATCTGCACTAATGGGAGCCCTTTGTGCCCCTGAGCAGTATAAATTTGGACCAGAGTTGTTAATCTGGCTTCATTAGCATATTGTCAGGGTCAAGGGAGTCTCTTAAAGGGAGTACTTTAGTATAGCACAATTTAGCACTGCACTTTTGTGAACTTGTATGACTCATAACAGACAAAATAAAAACTGAGGACGAGATTCCTGACTTTTAGTTCCAAAAAATTCATCATTGCTGTAATGCAACACCATCCTGGTCTCTTCAATCTGCTTCCAAATAACACCACTTCACACTTTCAAATTATGTGACTGCATATGCCACAGTACATTTTATTGTCCAATAAGAAGTCAGTTCCTCCCAAATTTTTCCCTCTCTAAAATATTGGAGAAACTTTTTGTTGTAAGGTTGGATGATTTTATTGAGAAGCACAAACACATCAACATCTAGCAACCGATAGAGCCAATAGAAGAAATAACATGTATAGATGATGATTTTTTATTCAGTAAACTGGAAGGGTATGGCATCGAGGGGTTGTGTTGAACTGGCTCAATAGCTATATATGTAACCATCAACAGTTCATGCAGGAAATTGATCTTCATGTTTGGACATTACTTGTGGAGTCCAAAAGGGTCAGTTTTAGGGCCAAAAATCTTTGTTTTGTACATTAATGACAAATGTAAAGTATCAAAAATATTGAAATTTGTTTTTATTTGGGGGTTGATTCAAATTTTTCTGCTCTGGGGACAGTTTACAGCAGCTTTTTGGAGGTGGTCACATCAGAATTGAATAAATTAAAGATGTGGTTTTGACTCAAAAAAATATTAAAATTTGAGCAAGACCAAAACCAAAATCAAAAAATAAATACATATTTATTTAGATAGACAATGTTATTACTGAAAGAGTATACAAAAACAAATTTCTTGGTTGTGATAATGGGCCCCCGAATCTGCTGGAAACCACATATAACATATGTACGATCAAAGTTGATGAGGAGCATCGCAGTTCTTAAGAGGTAAATTAAATTTGAAACAATGTTGTTCTCGCACAGCTCTGAAAAGCATGTGCACATCAATTTGTGGGGTGATTTTGTGCAAAGCACTCAATGAAGAAATCAAACAAAATAAAGATATCAGCAGTTTAAAAGAAAGGGACAACGAAATTATTTTCGCAAGGTACAAAAGTGATTAGAGGGAAAATAAAGCAAAACAAAGGGTAATACTGTTCTCGGTTTTCTCAATTCGTGTTCATTTTATACATGGGGTAATATTGGTTATCAGTTTAAGAAGTACAGTGGTGTAAATGTGAGGTTGATTGATTGGTAAAAGAGAGTGATTTATGTAATAGTTTGATTAGTGTGGATTAGTATAGATTAGGAAATTGGGGGTAGGGCAAGACAAACATGTTGCTACTTCCTACTCCTTTTTGACATGAAAAATTTTCATCGTAAGTCTGTTCATTATGTATTGTTTTTTCTTTCTTTTGTACGGGGTTTTCCTCTACAATACATTTTATTTTATTTTTTTAAAGTTGAAATAAATCAAATCAAACCAACTTCTGTGGAGAGCATATCCATGGTCAGGTGATCTTTGTTGCCATAGTGACAAAAATAAGCTTGTGAAACTGTTTTCAGTCCGGGTAGGTTTAAAGCAACAAAACATCCATAGTTAGGTTTTGTAAAATACAATGGTTTATGTTAAATAAGTATGTTAATGTGCCACAAATCCCCCTTTTTCAGATTCCTCCCGGTTCATAAATGATATTAAAGTTAACACACCGTCCTTTCCCAATTTGCCTGATGAATCACTCATGGAAATATATTTTCATTTGAAGACAAAGGTGGAAGTGCTGCTGGGTCTTTCTGTTGGTCACAATACAGGTGCTCTTGGATACTTCAGGTATTTTGCACTTATTCCTTAGGTGAAGGGCTCATTGCATGGGTCAAACAGTCTCAGTAAAAAATCAAAAATGCAAGGCTCCTTCAAAAACACACCAAGGGACACTGTAAAATTTGCATAAACTGGCCACACACCAACTGTATCCCACCCACCCATGGCCAGACAGTGTTTTCCCACACTTGGTGTTGGCCAGTGGGTGTGTGCCTTGACAGGGAACTTCCCACCTACTCAACTCATTAGTGTAACACAGCATAGGTGTGCAAGTTACTTCTGTCTGACCCTGATGAAGGGCCTATGTTGGTCGATACGCGTTGGTCATTTTTGAACTCTTTTTGACTCATTTTTGCCCTGTAAAATAAAGGCATTTTAACTTTATAACAAACTTTACAGTGTGCCTTGGTGTGTTTTTTAAGGAGCCTTGCATTTTGATTTTTTTAAGGACTGTTTGACCATGCAATGAGCCCTTCACCTGAGGAATATATATTTTCATTTTTTCACTTCAAAAAAGGAGTGCAATATTTCCCGTATTTATAATTTCTTGTCAAATTTACAAAACCCATCATTGGAGATTCTGAGGTCTAACAGGAGTGTGAGTGGGGGTTTTTGTGATTGCAGAGCAGTCGAGAAAAGCCCTTTAAAAGGGCACATCCTACCTGTGAAAGATCTGTGAAAGTCTGTGAAAGATTGATTATTATGTCATCCCCATGTGGCGATGACACAATAATAATTATTTTCCGGATCAATATCATTTTTCTTTTTTTTCTAGTTACACTCAGTAAAATTCAGTTGTTTTCAATCTCAGATGATCAGACTCTTTCAATTATTTTGCTAATTGATGATTGTCATTTTTCTCCCTGTGAAGATGACACAATAATTACCTGAAATTACTGGGGCCTGAGTTTGAAAACCCGCAACATTTACCTCATGTTATGGGGAAAATTTTTGTGTTGAAAAAACTGATATGCTTATTGCTTCCAAAACAAAATAAAACGATAAATGACCTTGAAGTGACTTTTGTGAAAATGAATTGTTTTTGTGTAAGGATAAAACCCTGTGCTTGTCTGTGAGAATTGAATACCTCTCAGCTTGTCTGTGAAAAAATACCCAATTTGTTTAACAACTGATTGACAACAGTTTCCCAAAAGAGGACTGGTAAAAATGTAAAGGTGAAGAAGGGGAGAAGAGTGAGGCCTTGTCACACAAATGTTTTCAGATCAAGTACAGATAGTAAACTATGCAAGAAACATCTCATGGATGCACTGGGGACGCATCCTCATTGATGTATCCTGGGGTCATTGGGTGTTTCGGGTCTCGCAACATCATACACCCTCGCCTAGGCGACCCAGCCGGGGTTGATCAAGTCCCGACTTGCGTCCCCGTAGCAGTCCACAGATCAACCCTCTTAATCCAAGGCCCACCTTGTGGCCTTCTCTGTGGCTACGGTTATGGGCCCTCTTCTTGGCCGCCCTGTAATGCCCAAACGACTGAGGACTTTGCAAAGGGAAAGGGCCTGCAAAGCCTCTACAGCCGACTTCTATAGGCTCATAGAAGGTTCTCCAGCCTCTCTCCCTGCACTCCTCCACAAGTTCCTGGTTTCTTTAGCACCTTTCCTCTCATTGGCTTTCCTCAATACGCTCTTCCCAGGGCAACGTAAGTTCCAGCCATGATCGATGTTTTGAAGCCTCCGGAGGGAATGATCACGTTTTTTGGCGGGAGACTTGTTGTTTGCAAAAGTGCTGGGGGAATCTCAGTTGCTTTTCCAGGTCGACCTGCAGCTGCCAGTCAGAGGCTTGTGGTGGAGGACCTGTGTTATTTGTGGATGCGCGAGGGTTTCTCTCCAGCTTTGATGAAGGGGACTGCCTTCTTTGGAGCATGATGGTGTTTGCTGGTGCTAATGGCTGAGGCTACGCTCTCAGCAATTACCTTAAGCCACCTGGTCATGGCGGCAACGATAGCGACCATCAGCTAGAGCCTTTGGGCAGCTGCTGAGGAGATGCTCTAAAGAGCCTCTTCCAGAGCAAAGAAGGCGGAAGGTGTCTCACTCTTCCCCAAGACATGGAGGTTCGCTGGCTTGGCAGGGCATTTGTAGACAGCTTGTACCAGGAAACGGACCCGATGGCAATCAGCCTGCAAGATGTTCGCCCAGGTGATCCTGCACTACAGTGTACTCTCCCACCTTTTCCACACTCCCTGCTGCCGGAGTCCCACCGCCCTGCTCACTTGCTCTTCCTCCACACCTGCTCGGACCTCTTCCTGGAGTAGATGGTGTCGATCCTTGCACGGGCCTGGCTGACCAGAGTCTTTGGAAGTACCAAGCCCGCTCTGCCTGTCGCCACAGTGCCCACCAGTGCCTTCTGTCTCAGGCATGATCTGCTACCTCCACTGCTTTCCCAGCCTTCCATTTCCTTCTGTTCTCACCTCAATGCCGGCTGATGACACCTTTCCGGTCCCTGGAGTCCCTGTACTGTAGGGCTTCTTGGTGGGTACCACCATGAATTCTTCAGAGAGGCCACTGAAGGACAGCAGCAGGATGTTATTCGTCCCATACCCGTGCAGCACTGGTAGGACTGCATGGGAAAGGCCCCCGCCACTTCTGAAGAAAGATACTGATCTTCCTTTCTAGGGACTCAACTGTTGTCATTGGACTGCATAGACCAGCAGGGGCCACAGGACTCGGGCAGGATTTGGAATGCTGGTAGATTCAGGCTTTAAATCTACCAGGCAGACCGGACTTGTCAACCTTGGTGAGCCAAGCTCCAAGTTCTCTGTTGAAATTCTGGATGGCAGCAGAGTTTTCAGGTGCAGTCAAAGAGCTTCCCCAAACTCTTGACAGGTTGCTCCGTGATGGTCTCGATGACAGTTTCCCGAGATGGAAAAAAAGGAACCTGTCATTCACTTTCCCCCTTTTTCAGCACCATGGACCTGACTTGGGAGGGCTTAAAACTATCCTTGCCCAGGTGATGAGCCTCTCAAGTCCTTGTAGGAGCCACCTGCTCCCTGGGACCGATGTGATGGTAAGGTCGTCCATATAGGCTCTTATAGGGGGCTTTGGTTAGGGGCCCTCTGCATTCCACCTCGGCTTGACTTGACCCACCATGTTCATGGCAAGAGCGAAAAGAATAATAGAGATGGTACAGCCTATTATTCCTTTCCCAATGCGGTGCCAGTCTGTGTTTCCTGACCCAGAAGTGACCCTCATCCAGAAGTTATTGTAGTAATCCAGGAACAGGTCCTTGATCTTACTGGGAACATGATGGAGGTGTAAAAGCGAGCTCGACTAGTTTGTGTGGTATGGGCATATAGGCTTGGCCAGGTCCAACCACAAGACAACTAGGTCGCCTCTGTTCTCTGATGAGCAGCATTAACTACACCAGTGTGTTCCAAGCAGCCGGGCGAGCTCCAGGAATCCCCCCTTCTGCACTAAGGGGTCGATGTATTGTTCTTGAGGAGAAAAACTCTGTCAGTCTTCGTGAGACGATGCTGAAAAACACCTTCCCGTCAACACTCAGTATGAAATGGTCCGAAACTGGTTAATGTTTTTTTCGAGTTCTCCTCTTTGGGGACCACAAATCCCTCAGCACACCTCCACTGGTCAGCAAAATCTTCCCCTTCTCCAAATCACCTTCAAGATCTTCCACAGGTGCGGAGAAGCTCTGGGCCACTGGGGCCTGGGAGTAGATGCTAGCGAGCTGCCTTGATGATCTCCCCAACCTCCTTCAGACTTGGCTCCCTCAGGTTGAACTCTTGTTGTTGGGGGCGGGTTGATGAGAGCTTTGTTGGGTTCCAGCTCTTGCTCTCTCAGGGAATTGCTCACTGTGTCCTGGAAGAAGCGGTTCACTTCCTCTGTTGAGCACTCCAGCCGGCCACCAAGCTTGTCCCCGAGCAGTTTTTTTTCGTAAAGCCAAAGGAATTGGCAATGAAGGCCGCTTGCTTCCTGGCTCTCTCTCTTTCCCGTCTCCAGTGCCACTCTGCTCTGCGGAGGATCATCAGCTTCTTCCGCAGGATGTTTTTTCAGCTCTGCTAGTGGTCACTTCTCCTCATCAGTAGCTTTCTTGTGCTGTTTCTTGAGGGTGCGAAGCTCCTGGCACAGGTGATGTATCTTGGTGGCCCTGTGGGTTTTTGATGTAGGAGGTGGGCTTGGTTCTTCCTTTCTCTACAGGCCAAATCTTTTCTGGGGCCCTAGCTGAAGATGATGGTGGTCATCGTTTGGAGACGGTTGTCCAGCATCTCCTTTTTGGGTGTGGCTTGGATGATGTTGGACCGTCCTCATCAAACTGAAGCCACTCACTCCGTTTGCTGGCTGGGAGCCACTTAATCCACTGCTGCGGAATGACCCCTGCTGGATTGGGAGGCTCTGGTATGTGGAGGGGCTGGGCTCTGTGGGTTGCTTGCTGGCTGGGCTCCTCCTGCATCTCACCCGGTTCAGGACTTGTCCCTTTCCCACTCCAAAAATTTCATTTTGGCCTGATGGTTTTTAGGCCATGATGATTCTTGCACAGCTTTCCTGCAAATACATGTCAGATTTCGTCATCTGTCCATTTGCATGGGCCGTTAACCTTTGGTCTGCTTTATTGTATAATTATTTAGAATAAGAGACCTGACTAGATGCACTTGTTTCACCATCTTGTAGAGGGCCCTTATATTTCAGTTTATCTTGTGCTTATTTTGTCACAAAAATTTTGGGGCTTAATCAAGTTACCACATACTAATTGCGACAGAAATGATGCAAAGTGGGAAAGGTAAGTCTGTGGGGGTCAAGCTCATTTTTGCCTCAGGAACCCCTTCAATAGGTTTATTAGCTTGCATTGCCCAGGGGGCCACTTTTGCAAAATTAGAGGAGGCCAAGGGCCAGTTAATAAACAAACACTAATAATAACAATTACTTATCAGATAAAATGGAATAAACATTTCAAAAGGGCTACAACTCATATTTCTTTGAAGATTTTATTTTCATGTTAACTGACTTATTAAGTTAACTTATTTAAATAACTTAACTTGGTGCAAGAATTGCCAGACAAATGAGAGATTTTACTTCATTGAAAATTTGGGAACTACATTTTAGTTGTGCTTTGGTAACATTTGAAACAGGTTACAACATTAAACATAACTGGAACCTCTTCCATTCCTACCTAGGATCAGCATATTTAAGCCACTTTATGTAATCATATTTATGGAATCAGAAGCTCCTCTAGGCTAATAATTGGGACTTTTCACAGCCCAAAAGACCATCATGCAAATCGCTGTTACTAACAGCCCCAATTTAGACCATCAGCCAAAAATTGTCATATGTGTCCCTCCTTCTGGGAAAAAGTGTGAATCAATCGATTTTCATTGTGAATGAGAAAATCATTTAGGGGCCACCTGGCAGCCTCTTGGGGATCAGATTTGGCCCTGAGGCTGAGCATCAGCTGAGCATCACTGCTCTGCAAAGATAATTCGGCCCTGCCTGAACTGACACATAAAAGATTTGAGATTAAAGTCCTTTTTGATTGTAACTTTCTGTCTCACATAATTTTCCATTGCATTAAAATGTAAGCATTCAACAACTAGGTTGAAATGTGGGTGCATTGATTGGTCACTGATTATACCACAGCAGAGGTGAGATGTTATAAGACTGAAGACGGATAATTGAGAATGGATAAAATGAAAACGTATATACAGTCTTAAAATAAAAAAACAACCCTGCTTGTACTGTTTTGTCAGTTTGATTCATTGTGAAGCTGTCTCACAAAGGCAAGCTGAGTGTCCACTAATAATGACTCAGTGTTGTTAAGACACAAACTACAGTGTGGACATTATAAATGGCTATGATCATCATGGGCCGTTAAAAGCAGAGAAAATGCTTTGTCTAAATTCTTTGTCTTGGATTCACAACATCTTCATGAATGTCAAAGCAGAGACAGAATGGGAACTTATCTTGCACGTAAAAGTGATTCTACTGTAAATGATGCTAAAGTGCACATCCATAAATGTGTTATCTGAACAGACAAAAGTAATACCACTATTCTGTACTTTACTTATTTTTGTGATGACAAAACTAGAAGTTTTCTTTCACCATTATAATCTAGGAGATGTTATGGACAATGTGCAACTTGTTGAAAACTGTTTTATAGACATCCTGCTTTATTTAATATAATTTGCAATCATGAAACTTCCAGCAGCAAAATCAAATGATGAAGTTACTGATGAAAAACTACAGTAAGAGAAAGATCATTTAAACATCAACTTATTAATGAATTAATTAACTTATTAATTAATTAACTCATTCCTAAAGATTTATGCCAGAGAGAACTTTAGAGTTGTACTCTGAATCCACTATGCAGCATCTATGACTGAATACATACAGTAAGAAATGAGGAAAACTATGAGATACGTGGATACTGCAACTATTTCCGGACATTAATATTTGTATGTTGTACTGAGTTGTACATACAGATACTTTATGCATAGTACAGTGGCAAATTTTATATGACCTGCAGTAGAAAGAGATGTAAATCTTCAGTTGCCAAACTAGTGATGATTACCAGCAAGTAATGAGTCAAGAGAGCTTAGAATGAGTAAAATCACCTTGAAATATTTTCCCAGAAATGATCATTCTGAAAGCTGATCGAAACCAGCTGTAAAAGAAAGCATAGATGAATGGATTGAACATTGAATTTGACCAACCAAGCCAGGTTAATGCATAAAACACTGAAACTGGTATTGTGTTTCTCATGAAAAGGGCAACAGTCCAACAAATAAAGAAAGGAGACCAACAGATCAGAAAAATTCCCATCACAATAGCCAGAGTTCTGGTGGCCTTTCTCTCCATCTTACTTTCAGACTTTGTGCTCTGACAGGTTGTGTTCTGGATGCTGCATGCCTGTCTCTGTGCCACCATCAAAATCTTTAGGTAGATGGCAGACATTATGGATGCTGGGAGATGAAAACCAAAAACATCTGCTAAACCTACAATTGAGAGGACAAGAGCAGATATAGTCCAGCTCACCAGGATCATGATCAAAATAACACGGACATTTATTTTAGTTCTGTATGTCAGAGGCTGACACACAGCATAATATCTGTCAATAGAAATAAAGCACAAGTTCCAACAGATGATGAGCACAGATAGAGATCAAATGAGCTTTGTACTGAACATGAGCTTCTCGTAGCTGGTATCATTCCATAAGACAAAAGTAAAACCCCAAGAAGCAGGTCAGCTACAGCGAGAGAGAGGATGAGGAAGTTTGTAGGAGTGTGGAGCTGTTTGAAGTAAATGATGGAAGTTATTACAAGAAGGTTCCCACATATTATAACTAATGATAATGAGCCAACAAAAATATATAATAAATACTTGATGGTGGTGACTGCTGATGTGCCAGATAAATTTGATGATAAAATACAGATAGTTTTGTCCTCAGAAACATCATCAGACCTGTTGACATGCATAAATGTTCATTAATAGTGAGGTAGTATTTACAATAACAGACCTTAAATGATGACAATTACGAGTATCTAGTTTTCTGTGGAGAAAGATTTCTGCAGTCACATTTAGTGGTTGTAT
>JAWZSL010000275.1:15000-27220 GCA_034769285.1 Lutjanus argentimaculatus | reverse complement strand
ATAAAAGTCCAACATTCATCTAAAAAAGCTTTTATTATGAAGCAGCAAAGCAGCGTAGGACGTGCTGAATATTTTTCTGTGTTTCTCATGTATGACATCTTATGAAGTGAATCCTACGCGCAGTTTTATAAAGTTTTATTTAAAAAAAGGCCCCAGGTGAGGCCCAGATCATCTTTTGTCTGTGTTGGTGATGTGGGCGTGGTGTTCCTGCTCTGGTGTCCTGGCTCCTCCCCTCTGCCAACAGTCGGCCAATCAACACTCCCAGTCTGCTCACCAGGATCTGGTCAGTGCTGCAGTACCCCTCATAACTGATGATGGGGCTGATGGGAGAAAAGACACAAACTAATAATGTTCAATTAATTTAATACAAACAGATTTATCTTCCTTTTCTTGGAAATTCTTATAAGACTTTATGTCTATGTGACATAATTTGATGCCATAAGCACATTATATATATATATATATATAGATTATATCTGGAATAAATACAAATATAAAAGGGACATTTTTTTGCTATATTTAAAATGTATCAATTTATGTCCATACATGATGATGTCCACAGCAGCTATATGTGTATACTGGATATGCAGAGACACCGCAACGGGTAGGCATACTAGGCAATTGCCTAGGGCCCCGAGCTGGAAGGGGCCCCAGGACAGCGCTGACATTGGTCCTTTTGTCAATGACAAAATGACTGAACTGCTTTAGACACTGCAACGTCGATGCATTGGAAAACCCCCCGCATAGGGCCCCCACTAGCTGTCACTGCCTAGTGTGTTAAGGGACCCCGAGACACGGCCAATATCGATACATATCAATGACACAACCTGAAACCTCCATAGACAGTGCAGCGACACGTTTGGAGCCCCCCTAATGGGGCCCCGACTACATGTAGCAGCAGCTGTCCAGGTGAGGAGATGAAGAAAGGCAGCCTACAGGCAGTTTAGTCTGTTAATCTCTGACAAAACTCAAAACTCTGTAAATGTTAACAGTCCACAAAGCCGCTGCCAACAGTATAACGGTGCTCTCTCTCATCTTTAAGTATAAACGTGTTTGTTACCGAATTAAAACTACTTTTCAGGCCGTGTGTAAATCATAGACTGTATATAAAAGTGGACGGAGCCTTCGTGACGTCACCCATTAGTTTCTGAACACACCGTTTTGAAGCCTTGAGTTTCAGATTTGGCCAGCACCATTTTGACAGTTTTGAAACCGGATGTGAATATGATTGGTTGAGACGGTGGAGCAGGGCGGGACCATAGGCGGGACCATAGACTGTGTGGGCGAGGCATAGGCGAGGTCGGGCGAGGCCATCACTGCACGTCAACTTGGCTCCGTGAAACGGACAACCGAGATCCAAAATTAACAAGCGGGGGAGTGGGGTGGGGTGGTGGGGTGGTGGGGGGCGAGCATAGGCGGTATAGTCTAAGGGAGCGAGTGAGTGGCACTACCATAGGGCACTACGCCTGTCAATCACGAAACCACGCCCCTAATTATACAGAACTTTAAGCCTTAATATAAAATCAACGAATGACTTATATGAAAATTCAAGTCTGGTTCAGTGAACATGGTGGGGGATATTAGCGATAGAGACCAAAATCGTTTTTTGACACGGGCTATAAATATGTTTATTTCAGCTGTAAAGTTCAGCATTTTAGAACGGGTGTCAATGGAACCGGGCTTCTTTTTGCAGCCAGCTCGCGCGCCCCCTGCTGGATTTCGGTGAGAATACAGCGTTACTGCACTTCCGCATTGGCTTCATTTTTCAGAGCCGGAAGCTCCGTCCACTTCTATATACAGTCTATGGTGTAAAGCCAGCGTCATCTGTGTGCTACTTTAGTGTCCACTTAAACAGTAGGACAACTGAGCGCTAACAACAAACGTGATCATCAACAAGTTTTTTTGTTATTAAAAGTTATTTACCATTCTGTTTTTATTTTTATTGTTCTTAACATTTTTGAGTTACAAATAAATAAATAAATGCTGTTTAGATTTTATAAATAATACTTATGTGAGTTTTAAAAAATTGCATTTCGCAATTTTTTTTTGTTTGTGTCAGATTATTTATAATATAACTGTGAAGAATGCTGGTTGGAGGGGCCCCCTGTGAATTTTTGCCTAGGGCCCCAACAGACTCTAGAATCACCTCTGTGGATATGTGAGACTTATATGGACATATAATTACATAATTTACATATTTTGTCATTTATCAGATTAACGCATGGAACACGCTTACAACATTTACACAGGACTTCATTTATTGGCCTTTATTACTGACTTCACTAGAAACACCTTTACAACTTTATCAGACGTTTATGATCATCGTAACAACGGCAATAATATCCTCACCAACCTCTGACAACAGTATGAAGATCAGTCTTCATAACACAAGCTAACATCACATTACAAAAATAATGATACTCACAGTGTTTGGTGTTAACAGTCTCCTCAAAGAACAAGGAAAAATAAAAAGATTAAAGTGAATATATTTCCATCCATTCATATATGAATTAAAATAAAAACAAAATAGAGAATAGTTTATGTGAAAGAAATAAAAGATGTTTTTACAAACATAAACAAATGTAGACAAATAAATTAACAAATAAATAGAAGTGCTTATAATGATTCTTTAATATTTTATTAGTCTTTCTATTTCCACATTTATTTCCAATCCATACAAACAGCATCTTCATTTAAATGAAAAAAAAAAAAAAGAATCAATGAACCCAGAAAACTAAACATGAAATTTAAATGAGGTAAAACGTTATGTTTAAAAGTATAAAAGTTTATTTTCAGAGATGCATTTATTAGTCATTTATGTCGAAAATACAAAGCCTGGTTTTGACTTTTATTCCGTCTTTCTTTTGAATTTAACAAACAGATTGCAGGCCACAGACTCTAACTACACCTGTCAGAGTATTATTTCTGCTCGTAGAGAAGCAGGGCAACCATCACTAAACATGGGACTTATTTATTAATATTAACATCATTATTGTGTCTTCTAATGAGTAATAAATTAATAAGTAATATTTTTAATTAAAGATCCAATGTCTAACATTAACAGGGATTTATTGGTGGAAATGGAATATATCATACATACACGTTATTTATTATTGTTTAAACAACTTAAACTCATAATCTTTATGTTTGTATTCCCTTAGAAATCACCATTTATTGTTACATAGTCGCCTTTTACGGAGGACGGCATCTTGCTCCACCATGTTTTCTATGGCTGTGCAGAGTGGACGCGTTACGTAAACTGCGCAGCGACGAAGAGGAGGACAGATGGCGGTGTTTACTGGTAAACTACTAGTTTGTTTTCTGGAGGCTTACAACCACAGTTTTGACCAGTAGATGATCATAGTTATTATTTACCACAAGAAAGAGCAGCAAACTGTGAACTCTTGTCCTCAAAGAAGTGAAAATATGAAGAAACCAAACGGCAGCGTGACAGGAAACAGCAGAAAACAAGGACTAACATCGGTGTGGCGTTTACTACATGGACACTGATGAGGGACTGTTTTCACAGAAACACCGAAGTTACCTCTTTTTCTGCTGGAAACTTCTGGGATATTGATCAGGGCCCCGTTTCCCAGAGCCTTCGTAGCGCTACGTGCTTCCTAAGTTGTATCTTAAGATCTCTCTTAAGCTTACGGGCTGTTTCCCAGAGTCTTCTTAGCTAAGATATATCTTCTGAAAGATATAAGAAGATATATCTTCTGAAAGATATATCTTAGAACGAGTGGTCTGAACCACTCGTAAGCTGTGTCGTAGTGATACGCTCCATTCATCCTGTCACAGTTTTAGCTTTATTAGGACAAAATTATGCTTTTCAGACGGACAGTTCCAGTATAGCGCACATTGAGGCTACTTACGCAAATTACACCATCAGGTTAAAATTAACTTCATGAAAAACAATAATTAATATCACATATTGTGATTATATATGGCTGTTTATTTATTTATTTGAGCGAAATAACTGAGGATATATTTTTTTCTGAGTAGGCTATGTTGCTAATTATTCTTAAAGTTTCATTTTCATGTGGGCTGGTGTGCGTTTTGTTGTGTGTGTTTTGTTGCTCTTATGTTTTCCGCCAAACACATCTAGCGCTTTAATTAATTAGTTAACAAGCACAAAGTGCCATGAAGTCAGACACCTGTGACCGTTACTGTGTTTAATACAGTAACTTGTGTCTCTGCCATCTGAATGAGACACACATGATGTCTGACAGCAGCTTTGTGTGGAAATAATTCAAATCTTTAAACAATGAAGGTGCAAATTACTGCACTGCGCTGGAGGGATAAAATCTGCTGGACTGATGTTTGCTGCAACATTTCGAGGTGAAGCCCAAAGTTTCAAAAACACTGAATTCATACTTTATCCAAAACACATCTGGATGAAATACTGCAGCATCCAATGGATTTAACTTCAGAACAGGAAATGGTTTTCCAGGTTGAGGCCACTGATATTTTTTTTCCCTCCTCGTCTCTTCTGGCTGATTTTTTACTGACTGACTTTTTACTGCTGTAGTTTTTCATTTGGCTTGGATCAACATTTCTACTGGTAGCATGGTGCTGTGGTACCTGGACGCTACAGAAGCTGCACAAGTAGTCCAACTTCTCCAGGACGGCACATCAATACAAGGTTTGCTGTGGCTCCCAGCTGTGGTCTTGCCAGAGACCACCAGAAGTGGCAAGTGTGGCACTGGCTCCCTGTGCTCTTCACTGATGAGAGCAGGTTCAACCTGAGCTCATGCGACAGACGTGAAAGGTTCTGGAGATGCTGTGGAGAACGTTATGCTGCCTGCAACATCATTCAGCATGACCGGTTTATTGGTGGGTCAGTGATGGTCTGGGGAGGCATGTCCCTGGAAGGATGCACAGACCTCTACAGGTTAGATAATGGCACCCTGACTTCTGTTAGGTATCAGGATGAAATCCTTGGACCCATTGTCAGAACCTACACTGGTGCAGTGGGACCTGGGTTCCTCCTGGTTCATGACAACGCCCGACCTCATTTGGCTATATCTGCAGGCAGTTCCTGGAGTATGAAGGAATTGATACCATTGACTGGCCCCCATGTTCACCTGACCTAAACCCAACAGAACCTCTGGGACATTATGTTTCAGTCCATCCGGCGCCACCAGGTTGCTCCTCACACCAACCAGGAGCTCAGTGATGCCCTGGTCCAGATCTGGGAGGAGATCCTCCAGGACACCATCCGTCGTCTCATTAGGAGCCCCGACGTTGTCGGGCAGGCGTACAAGCACGTGGAGACCACACAAACTTCTGAGTATCAGTTTGAGTTGCTACAGTGACATTTTGGCTAAATGGAGTCTGCTGAATCATTTTTTCACTTTCATTTTTGGGGTGTCTTTGATTTCACCCCTCTATAGGAAGATCATTTTCATTGTTATTAATACATCACCTGCTCATTATCAGGAAAGATATCCAAGATGATTTTCCCCCCATTTAGATCTGATGTGTTTTCAAAGTGTTCCTCTAATATTTTTGAGCAGTGTATGTATATAATTGCAAAAAATACAGCAGGTATATCTAATTATCATCTTTTATTAATTGGACTTACAATCCAATGTAACATTGAATAATAGCCTAAATAATGGACTGAAAAAATATATATGCATTATTGGCAGAAAAATATGAAAATATAGAACATACTTTGCAATACAAAAATAAATAATTATATAATCTAGAACAAATAAAAGTTTTGGTTGATTCCCTGATGATATATACACAGGTCAGTGAGTACTTGTGGTCCTGTATGGACACTAAACTCATACTGGGTTTGAAACTTGATGTGATCTGGGGGGTCAGAGAACTTGTCCCTGATGCTCAAAATGTAGCAGCTAGGATGACGAGTCAGTTTCTCCGGTCTAAAGAGCCATGATGCCAAAAAATAAAATGTCTACAGTCTGTGTAATGGTTCTCCCTGTTATCAACCCCAGGCCCCCTCAGCATGTTCCTACAGTTACCACAAGTACACCATGATACCCCCGGTACTCTAGTAAAAGGTGGGGCAGCGTGCCTGAGCTGATGCATCATCAGGGCATCAAACAGTCCTGTCTGCCTCCTCAGGAGCTGTGTGGTGAGCTGCCCGTGATCCTCCAGGGTCATCTCTTCAACAAGTCTCTGAGAAATAACACACAGGAAAAATAGAGATAATGTTAATGAGATGTCTGATATTATGATGGTAATATGCTAATATCACTGCAGTTTATGATGTACAGGCTGTTCAGAGTCTCTCAGAGTAACACGTGCTGCATGATGCTGTTCCTCTGCAGTATTTATTATCATTCAGTAACGTCCCAGGTAATGATGACTCGCGTTACTCTTAAGTTACACGTTACTCTGAGTAACATGGCTACATGCAGAGCACAGAGCTGTAAATATAACTTTGTGTTGGATTAGTATTATTCATGTCGCTCAGAACAGGAATATAACAAAGTAATTTTCTAAATACATACCTTCATTACTTCTCTCCAGCTCCTTTGGAAAGCTTCAATTCTCCTCTTCATCCTCCAGCGGAGCTTCCGCTCTGGTCGCCTGCCTGCAGCTCTTCCTCACCTGGGCCTGACTGCATCTGACTGCAGCCTCTCTGCTGCCTCTTCCTCTTCCTCTTCCTCTTCCTCTTCCTCTACTCTGTAACCAAGACTTTGACTAAATGGGGAATAAATATGCGTCCATCTGTAACTACCTTACTATCAAACTAAACAACTACAGTTACTTCGCCAATGTTGGCGTTTATCACCATGCAAAGCCGCTCACTAACACAATCATATTATAGAGTAAATAACAGTCATAGTCACTGTCTTACATGAAAGTCGTGACCTATAGAGACTAACAAGGAAACATTTTCTAAAATTATCTGTAAAAAAAAAACTTAGCACTTGAAAAACTAGTCGACGTGAATGTTAGGCTATTTTGTCATGTGATGGCTAAATGGACAGACGTTTGGAAAAGCAGCAGCAGTGTGGGGGGAAATCCACTTGGTTGAAATCTGCATTTTGACCACTAGATTTCATAAAGGTTACATACTTCACCTTTAAGATTTGTGTCTTTTAATAACATGTTCTTTCTGGTTCATGTGTTTGACTCTTCACAGATTCAGTAAATCACTGATTTCTCCTAACACTTACATAATATAATAAAGACACACCAAAGCCAGTGAAATGAACTTTTTATTCATTTTAGCATCTTAAAAACATCAGGACAGGAGCTTGAAGCAGGAACAGCATCTGATTGGTTTAAACTTTGTCCAGTTTGATGTCATTGGCAGGCAGGAGGTGATCATGACATCAGCACAGGTCACACACAAGTGTTTGAATCATTTATCATCAAATTTTATAACTTTGACCTGATGAATGAAATATAATCCCTCCCGTCTGTGGACACAGGCTCTCTTTACTTAGCAGGTTACAGCTCAACTCTGCCTGGCAACTGATGATGCAATAACTCTGAATGTGTGAACTGTCCCTTTAGGAGCAGATCAGACATGAGTGCTGAGGTTCAAACTCACACCTGAACATCTTTTAAACACACACGATGTTACTGTGAAGGATTTACATCCTCAGCTGCTGCAGTCAGAAACACCAAGAAACACCAAGAAACAGCAAGAAACAGCAAGCTAGCTACCAGAACCGTCAGTAAATTTCATGAAATGAACCTTTAGTTTGTCCTGCAGGAATAATGTTGGAATAATGAGGTTCTTTTAAATGAACAGAGGAGAACACAGTGGGGTTTAAAGTTCCTTTGTTTCGTCCACTTTAAAGTCAAACGTTCTTGATGTTGATGTTTGTTTCAGACTCACTGATGATTGTTTACAGCTGCAGCTAACGTTAGCTCCACGTTAGGTTCTTCCTCAAGGGCTGAGGTTCTACCCTGAAGAACCCTTTTCTAATGAAAGGTTTCATCAACGGTTCTTTGTAAGACCGAAGGTTCCCTTTTTCATCCAAAAAGCCTTTTTTAACAAAAGTGTTCTTCAAGGATCGTTGAAATTCATCATGGGTTTGTTCAGGGTTCTTTGTATCATAATATAAAAGGTTCTCAGTAGGACCCTCTGGGTGGTTTCTTGTTAGCATCCAGAAGGTGGAGTGGTTCTTGATAGAACCTCTAGAGCAGGGCCCTTCTTTATCAGATGAGTTCGGGTTCATGAACAAGTTCCCTTCAAGATCTTTTGATCTGGTTCTAGTGAACCAGATTGTGTTTCCACCAGTTCTGAGCGGAACCTTTGTAATCAAGGATGTCATCAGCAGAGGGCACTGCAGAATGCAGAACAACCTGTAGAACATGACACCTCCACTTTGGTTCCAAAGGAAAACCTGATATGTTTTGGTTCCAGTTGGAAAGTTTTCAGGTTCTGAAGCAGTTTAAGAACAGTTCAGTTTGTGTCAGGACGGGGCTGGTTGCATGTTGGTGGAAAAGAAGGTGGAACCATTACACCATAAAAAAGTTCTCTGTCCTCTTCACCAATGTGGAACCGGCTCTGTTCCGGTTGAAGCACCTGATTTTGAAGCGTTCTGAGCATTTCCACCAAAATAAACTGCTTCAGAACCTGAAAAGTAGAAATAGCAGGTTTTCCTCGGAACCAAAGTGAGTGTGTCATGTTCTACAGGTCATTGATGTCATCCTTGAAGGTTCCACTCAGAACTGGTGGAAATGCAGGCTGGTTCACTTAGACAGCACCAAGGTTCTGAGGATCTTTGACGAAACCAGCTCAAGGACCAGAGCTGATTTGTTGAAAGAGGGTCCTGTAGAACCTCTGACAGGCAGATTCATAAATGGTTCTGGGTGTAACCCTTAATGTTGGGTTCTAGGTAGAACTCTCTGAAAGGATTCCTTCTAAAAATGAAACAATCTTGAGTTCTACCTGTTCTCTTATTGTTCCACATCATCACAGGTCTGAACGTTTTGTTGGTTCTTCATTAGTTAATGAAAGATGAACTTGTCCATAAAGAAGCTGGAACAGGATGTGGAGCTAAGATGTTGGTCATGTGATCAGAGGTTTAGTTAATCTGAGTCGTTATCTTGAGAGACGGACAGGAGATCATTTGTGCACACGATGATTTCTTTAGTGCACATTTACAGTGTTAAAGATGAAAGAACATCTTGTGGGGATCCACAGAAAACTGAGAACCCGTCAGCAGTTTAAGACACAGTCAGTGAGTCTGAATATCAGGCAGACGAGAGGACAGAACGAGTGTCCTTTAAGACAAAAAGATTCATTTCATGAAATTTGTGGACTTCAGGCTGCTTCAGAGGACTTCAGGCCGCAGCGCTTTCTCTAGTTTCTTTCTTGAAATTGTCAAAGCTGGTCTCACAATTCAGGCCGTAGTGGTTCTGTTTGCACTCACAAACTGCTACAAAGGCGTCTTTTACAGGAACACATGTGCCAGCACCACAGTCCCTTTTGGAACAGGGATCTTTAGTCTTCAGATCTTCATCACTTCTAATCAGAACAATAAACTCACCACCCGTGTTTACCTTCGTGCTGACTTTATATTTCGTACAAACCCCTTTATAAAAGTAAGGAACTGAGGTGTCGAGAGAGTTGGCAAAGATTTCCTCTGGTGCTTCCTTTGCATCATAGCTGTCATGAGGTCTGTCTATAAAGGCATGTACTGCTGAGTACGTCTGAGTCACTGAAACTTGTCCACAGGTTCTTTACAAGCCTCGAGCACCTTTTTGACCTGATGACACTCAACCGACTTAGTGACGCACCTCTCGATGGCTCGTCGAACTTTATCTGCCATTGTGTGCTTTCCTTTCACCTGTCTGGCTACGGCTACAGTGATGTCCCCGTCTGGCACCTCAGTAAATTTTAACAATACATGTTTGTCCCATGATTTCCATACTTTATTTTTGGAATTCCTGGTTATAAATGCAACAACCATCCAGTCATAGCTGCTATAACGATTTTGCCAAGACCAACCTGACCTCATGTGCTAGTTTTTTGGGCGTTTTTTGGTGTTTTTGGTCTTTTCAGTGACCTTCTTTACATCAATTTCAACAGATTTCATGCTGTTCAAAGTACAGGACTTTCCCATCTCTAACATCACTGATGTAGATTCAAATCCTAAATTAAACTGCATCGTCTACCTTAGAGGGTAAGTTCTCGTGTTTGTAGTAGAACAGATTCATTACTGTGGCTTTAAAGATCAGTGTATTAATCATCAAGGTATATAAGTTGAGTTCTTTTTCATGGCAATTAAGTTTTTGATTGATCATTTTCACAAGGTCTTTACTGAAGACTTGTACTTTAGATGTTAAGAAGGTGTGCAATTTCTTGAGGTTGTCGTCTTTGTACTCGTTAATAAATTTATCGGTAAGCTTCTTCTTTTCTTCAGTGGCTTGTGGCATTTTGATTATCTTAATGAACTCATCCCAGGCTATGTTGATACTCATCTCTATGTCTTGGAAGGCAGCAGCTGACCAGATTTCCCATTTGGTCTCTGCATGATATTCGTCAATCTTAGAATTAAGACTTTTAAACTCAGACTTGATAACATTTAAAATTTCTTTGCCTTGATCACTTTGGGTTATCAGCCCCAGTGCTAAATTGAGAAAAGCACTGATCAGTGTACCGTGAGGTTCAAAAACAGGGAGTCCAAGAAAGGGAGGCCCACATCTTTGACCAGACTAAGGCCGTTCACAACTTTATCTCCAGCTGCTTTCAGTCGTTGTTCTGCAGAAGGGCTGGTGGTGGGGAGGAGGGAGAATGACACCAACAGCAGGAACAGCAGACCAGGAGACGCCATGACTGCAAACACACAACATGACAAACACAAGAATGAATCAACACATTCATTCAGGAATGACTGTTTGTGCCTTTTGTTTCATTAGTATTCAACATGTAGATGTGCAGAAGGACTGTAATTTAGTTTCTAACACGATCTGTACAGCGACGCTCAACAAGACAAGATGTTCAAAGAGAAGAGATCAGCAGCTCATTACCTTAGAGACAAACTTGTGAAATGTCCCAATAAAATATGTTTTCTATGATCTGACATCTTGACGTTATAATCTCCCCTCACAGCTCAGAGCAGAACTGAACAAAACTCTTCAGTGTGGAGGATCTGAACACAAGAAGAAGTGATCTATTGATGGAGCCAAAGACTGAGACAAACAAGACTGAAACAACCTCGACAACTTCAACACTTCAACACACGACCACTGAAACGTCCACACAAAGAGACAGAAACCTCGTCCACAATCTGAACAAACGATGAACACCAGCTGGAAATAACAACACACTTCTCACTTCACAGAAAAACCTCCTCTGAAATGTTGGTGCTCGTATCTCTTACACTGATCTGTCCTTTAAAGAGGACATATATCCTCATTTTCGGGCCTTTGTATTGAGTCTTGGACTCCTATCGAGCAGCTACACGCGATTACCCGCACACAAAGCTTTGTAGATCTTCATGACGCTGTACCTCTCTCTGCATCTCCTCCTTGTTTTACCTGCATCCTGCGAAAACGGTCTGTGTAATTTACTCCACCCCCCAGCCCTCCCCCTCACATTCCCGAGGACTTCCGAAGCGCTGCCGAGGGCTGCCGAGCCGCACCTCCTCATCATTCCGGTGCAGGAGCAGAGCCTCGGGCTCTGTGCAGGAGTAAACAGCAAACTTTACTGTTCTTTACTCTTTTGAAAATGACAAGTTTTGAAATACAGCCGTATGTGTTGGATCCTGAATCTGATCCGGAGGTACAGACTGGACAGCCTGAATTTTCTCCAGAACAGAGGTTACTTCATGACGTCTCTGAATGGTAGCGGAGCTTGTTATTGTCATAACCTGTTTACCTCTGCGGTGTATGTATTTCGTTTTTTGCTAATCCAGCTTTGCACTGGCCCATGTTGACAAACAGTCCGTGTGAAATGCCGTAGACAGACAAACGCGGAGGTATTTTTATTTTGCTGGCCGGAAAAAAGCAACTCTATCCACTTCTGTCTGGTGCTTGAAAGCTAAACAAAGTTAACTTTCCCTCACACCAGAACAAACATTTTCTGGGAGCCATTGCTTAAACGTGCTAACACTGTGAAATCGTTGTAGACAGCAGAGCAGCGCACAGTGAAGCAGAGCAGGGGAGAGGGCAGCTCAGAGCATAATGCTCTGGAATTTCCATATTAGTAAGTCAGGCACAGATTCACGTCAATGAGACCTCCTGTTTAAAAAAAGAGTGTAAAACACAGCGTGCAGAG
>JAWZSL010000275.1:0-10000 GCA_034769285.1 Lutjanus argentimaculatus | reverse complement strand
TTATAACAATTAAAATAAGCTCCTATAGCAAAAATCATGACCAGTAGACATTAAACTGTGCAACAATTTTGTATTAAAAATGAAACAAAGTTGTGTCTGTGAACAAACTTAAAAACTGTCGATACAGGCTGTTTGAACTGATCCACTCTTATCTTTCACATTAAAGTCCTCTAATGATGCATCCAGCTACTAAATGACTTCAGAAAGTGTGTATTTTTTTGCAGCTTCTCGCGGCCACATAAAAAGTGATGGTGGCCCAGATTTGGCCCGCGGGCCTTAAGTTTGACACATGTTGTAGATGGTGAAATCTATTAATTCCTGCAGTTTTGTGTTGACACTGTTTGTAGTTTTTCACAAAGTTCCACAAGTCTCACAACATTTTTGTGAACATTTACAAAAAACAACAAAGTTTATCAGACTGAACATTAAATATTTTGTCTGATTAAATATAGTTCAAACAGTTTTTATTAATCATTTCTTTCTGTTTTTATTTCATTTTACACGTCGTCCCAGATCTTTTGGAATTGAGGTTTAACTTTTTCTCCTTTAGTTTATTCTGATGATAATGTGTACTGTTACTTTTCCTCAGAGGACCAGTGAGCGACACCTTGTGGTGAGCTCGCAGATTGCAAAGACTTGGTCTCACTCTCCTCTTCCATGTGTGCAGGAGAAGCGACAGTTTAATCGACCGTGAGACTCACAGAGGAACTCTGAATTGTATTTGTATTGAACTTTATTTATCTTCTTTCTCTGAACACGTTGTTTGTTCTTTAACACTTTATTACTTCAGACAGGTTTTTATTTGACCTTTAAGAGCATGCACATAATAAAGACACACCAAAGACAGTGAAATGAACTTTTTATTCATTTTAGCATCTTAAAAACATCAGGACAGGAGCTTGAAGCAGGAACAGCATCTGATTGGTTTAAACTTTGTCCAGTTTGATGTCATTGGCAGGCAGGAGGTGATCATGACATCAGCACAGGTCACACACAAGTGTTTGAATCATGGATCATCAGATTTTATGACTTTGACCTAATGAATGAAATATAATCCCTCCCGTCTGTGGACACAGGCTCTCTTTACTTAGCAGGTTACAGCTCAACTCTGCCTGGCAACTGATGATGCAATAACTCTGAATGTGTGAACTGTCCCTTTAGGAGCAGATCAGACATGAGTGCTGAGGTTCAAACTCACACCTGAACATCTTTTAAACACACACAATGTTACTGTGAAGGATTTACATCCTCAGCTGCTGCAGTCAGAAACACCAAGAAACACCAAGAAACACCACGAAACAGCAAGCTAGCTACCAGAACCGTCAGTAAATTTCATGAAATGAACCTTTAGTTTGTCCTGCAGGAATAATGTTGGAATAATGAGGTTCTTTTAAATGAACAGAGGAGAACACAGTGGGGTTTAAAGTTCCTTTGTTTCGTCCACTTTAAAGTCAAACGTTCTTGATGTTGATGTTTGTTTCAGACTCACTGATGATTGTTTACAGCTGCAGCTAACGTTAGCTCCATATTAGCCAGATATATCCATTTATTAATTTCAGGTGGAGATAGGCTAACAGTTTCCCCCTGCTTCCAGGCTTTGTGCTAAGCTAGGCTAAACACGTCTGAGTCTTACCTGTAAGGTCAACTTGATAATCAGATTCAGTTTCTGCTTTTAATTTTTCAGGTATCTGTACTTTATTTGAGTTTTTATTTTTCTGACATCTGAACACAAATATCTGAACTTTCTCCTCCTCACATTTTATAAACAGACTCGTTACTTTAGTTTTAATGACTCTGAGGTGAATTATTGATTATTGTTATTTTGCATCATTGAGCGCCGCCTTCAGACATCAAGACTGATTTCAACCTGAATGAAACAATAAGACAAAGAGGATTCAGTGGAGGATCCATCAGAGTTTATCACACAGGACAGACACTGTAGACGTCATTTTTCAGTCACAGTATCATGTGCAATAGAAATCTTTAGCACAGTCACACAGTCAGTGTGCATAACTGACTAACAAGGACTGCACAAAATTCAGGAGACAAAAAATCATTTCATGAAATTTGTTGACTTCAGGCTACATCAGAGGCCACTTCAGTCTAGTTTCTCTATTTCTTTCTCATAATCCTTAATACTCTCCTCACAGTTCTGCCCAAAGTACGGATACTTGCAGTCACACACAGCTACCATGCTGTTTTCCACAACACTACATTTGCCTCTTTCCTCCCCACCACAGTCCCGCTTGGAGCAGGGATTTTCTTTCAACCTCTCTTCGTCACTTTTAATCAGAACAAGAAACGTGCCGGTGAATTTAGTGTGATGTTTCTTACACTTGCCTCTGTAAATGAAAGGAATTGTAGGATCTGAAGGGCTGATGTCAACTCCAAACTCATATGCATCATGACTCTCATGACCTTTGCTTGTAAAAGCATGCACTGCAGTGTAAGGCTGGGAGTCTTTAATTTCCTTACAGCTTTGGAGCTTCTCTTCTACCTTATCACAGTCAACTGAGTCAGGAATGCACCTTTTAATGGCTCGTTTAACTTCATCTGCCTTTGTGTGATTTCCTTTCTCCTGTCCGACTACGGCCACGGTAATTTCCCCTTCTTTCACTTCAGTAAATCCTGACAAGATGTGTTTGTTCAGGGATTTGAAGAATGTATGGCCAGAATTTTTTGTTATAAATACAACAACCATCCAGTCATACCTCTTATATGTTTCCACCAAGGACAACCTGATTCTGTCTGCTAGTTCTTGGCGTTTTTTAATGTCTTTGTTTTTTATAATGAGCTCCTTCACCTCCTCTTCAAGCTTATCACCGCTGTGAGTAATGCAGTATTTGTTGAGTTCTAACATAACTTTTGCAATTTCATGTGCAATTTTATTGTCCTGATCCACCATCTCTTCAGGCATGTTCTTGAGTTTATTGTAGAACTGATTCATTAGATTGCTCTTGTGCACCAGAATATTAATCAACGCTGTGTATGCTCTGATCTCCTTTTCATGACATCTGACATGTTTAGCCAGTTCCTCTACAAAGTTTTTCATGAGGGATGGTGGTTTAACTTTCATCATCACATACAATGTCTTAATGTCCTCAATGTGTTTTTGAGTAGGACTCAATAAATACTTGTTTAAGTTGTTCTCTTGTGTCATTTGTTGCTTTTGGAATATTCTCCATTAAGATGGTAAAATCAGTCCAGGCTACCTCGATATTCTTCTCTGGCTCATGGAAGGGTCCACTTGCCCAGGCAGTCCATATCAGCTCTTCATGATTTTTGTCAATCTTATAATTAAGACTTGCAAATTCAGACTTTATAGTATCTAATACTGGGTTACCTTGAACTTCATTGTTTATCACTGACACTCCCACCAGTGCTAAATTGGTACAAGCACTTATGACCGGCCCATAAACTGGTATTAAAGCCAGAAAAGGGGTGACTGTGGATCTGACCTGATCTATTTGATTTATAATAAACTTGGAGGTCACTTTAGCCCCTTTTTTGAAACTGTCCAATGTGTTTTCCTGTTGTTGGTTCTGGCTGGGAGGCGCAGGACTGCTCACAGTGGAGAGGAGGAGGGAGGACGACACCAACAGCAAGAACAGCAGCCCAGGAGACGCCATGACTGCAAACACACAACATGACAAACACAAGAATGTTCATTATTTATTCTTCACTCAACACATTTATTCAGGAGTTACTCAAACTTATTTATTTAGCATTCAGCAACTAGATGTGCAGAAATACTACCAGCAGAGGGAATGTAAAAGCAGACACAGCACTACAAGCAGCTAACACTGGTTGTGATATGAATATTAGTACTTCAAGTGTCAGCGAGACAGGACAGTGTGTTTTACACAGTGTTGTTCATCCACAAGATAATTTCAGCTCAGCAGCTGTGAAATGTCCCAATTTATTATTTTTTCAATCAGTCTCTGTGACGTCTTCTCACACTGACTGAGCTTCTGTTAAACTCAAGCCAAGATATTTATACTGATCAATATATGACAGCACTGTAGAACCACAACTAAAATCAACTGAACTTCTATTGTTCTGACTGGTTCTGGTGTAAAGCAGAACCAGAATCATGGTCAATAATGTCAGTGGTCAATAATAATAATCTTTTTATCAAAAGTTCACAGTTCAAAAACAGTCTAAGTGTGTTTATTCCAACTTCTCAGTCCTTCAGATTATTTTCTCTCTCTCTCTCTCTCTCTCTCTTCTCGACCTACAGTGTTTTGGTTTTAGAGATGGCTTTGTTCGCTGATCCTGCCTCGTCTGTGTCCCACAGGAAGTCCTCTTATGTGAACAGGCGGTCACTGAGCGGAGTTCAGGTTGGAGCTGAGCAGCGTCTCTGTGTGTGACTTGATTCAGTGAATGAAAATGTGAGTAAATCTGCTTTTATCCCTCAGTCTCTGCTTATAGTGAAGTTTATCCTGCTGGATCCAAACTTCCTCTTCCACTTTCATTTCATTGTTTTATTGTTTTTTGACAATGAAACATTTTTTGACTGATAGTGCACGTTTCAGTTTGATCTGCTTTGTTAATCTAAAAATAGCAGTAATTTCACCCCATTGCAGAGGACACAGACGTCCTCTCAGTCTTTACTGCAGTACAGGTACAGATACTCGAGTAACAGTAGAAACACTGATTCAACTTGTTTACTGCAGTAAAAGTGAAAAAGTTCAGGCTCTGAAATGTCCTCAGAGTGTAAAAGTAAGAAGTCGTCCTCTGAAGGACATTTCTACTGACTGTCTCTGCACAAAGACAACTGAACCTTTTCTCCACCGCAGAGTGTCCGTCTGTCTCACAGTCTGACAGTGTGTTCCGTCTCGTCCCGTCTGTCCTGTGTGATAAACTCTGATGGATCCTCCACTGAATCGTCTTTTCTTTGTCTTATTGTTTCATTCAGGTCGAAATCAGTCTTGATGTCTGAAGGTGGCGTACAATGATGCAAAATAACAATAATCAATAATTCACCTCAGAGTCATTAAAACTAAAGTAACGAGTCTGTTTGTGCTTCATGAATGAATGTGTCACATGACAAATATTAGCTGTAGATGCAGTATGAGTTGCAGTAACAGTAATAGTACTTGTATACATGTGTATGTGGACATGGATGTACTGAAACCACAATGAACCCAAAAAGACTCAGAGACGGACCTGAAGCTGGAGACTGACGAGGCTCTGAGGGAGAGTTGGTTGGTCAGCAGGTTCCTGGAGGGTTCCTGGGTGGTTGCTGGATGTTAGCAGGATGGTTTCTGAGTGTTAGCAGGATGGTTCCTGAATGGTTCCTGGATGGTTGCTGGAGGATTCCTGGATGGTTCCTGGATGTTAGCAGGATGGTTCCTGGATGGTTCCTGGATGGTTCCTGGATGTGAAGGCAGTCTTTGACGACAGTCTGGAGGTTGTTGGAGTGTCGGAGGAAGCCTCTGAACTCTGAGCTCGACAGGACAGAACTGGTCAGTTTATAGAATCTGATTGGCCACACCTTCTCACCTGACAGTGATTGTTATCTGTCTTCAGACAGGTGGAGACAAAGAGGTTCTCCATGTATGGAGAGATGAGAGAGAGAGAGAGAGCGGTCTGATAAGACTCACGTGGTTTCAATAAACGGCCAAAGACTTAAATGAGCAATACGTGACAACTGCATGTCCAACAATGAGGACGGCTGTCCAAGAACTGAGATAGCCAGAGCCTGGATATTAAAGACAAACCCAAGTCCAAAAACCTGGGACATCATAAATAAAAACAGAATGAAATGATTTGTGAATACTTTGCAACACATATTCAGTTGAATCCAGAACAAAGACAAGATATTTTCTGTTTCAAACTTATAAACTTTATTGTTTTTTGAAAATGTAAACTTATTCTGTTGAAACAGGTCCAAACATAGGTCCATAGGTCCAAACATAGGTCCAAACAAAGGTCCATAGGTCCAAACATAGGTCCATAGGTCCAAATATAGGTCCATAGGTCCAAACATAGGTCCATAGGTCCAAACATAGGTCCAAACAAAGGTCCATAGGTCCAAACATAGGTCCATAGGTCCAAATATAGGTCCATAGGTCCAAACATAAGTCCATAGGTCCAAACATAGGTCCAAATTTAGGTCCAAACATAGGTTCATAGGTCCAAACATAGGTCCAAATTTAGGTCCAAACATAGGTCCATAGGTCCAAACATAGGTCCATAAGTCCAAACATAAGTCCATAGGTCCAAACATAGATCCAAACATAAGCCCAAATTTAGGTCCAAACATAGGTCTATAGGTCCAAACATAGGTCCAAACATAGGCCCAAATTTAGGTCCAAACATAGGTCCATAGGTCCAAACATAAGTCCATAGGTCCAAACATAGGTCCAAACATAGGCCCAAATTTAGGTCCAAACATAGGTCCATAGGTCCAAACATAGGTCCAAACATAAGCCCAAATTGAGGTCCAAACATAGGTCCATAGGTCCAAACATAGGTCCAAACATAAGCCCAAATTTAGGTCCAAACATAGGTCCATAGGTCCAAACATAGGTCCAAACATAGGCCCAAATTTAGGTCCAAAGGTCCAAACATAGGCCCAAATTTAGGTCCAAACATAGGTCCATAGGTCCAAACATAAGTCCATAGGTCCAAACATAGGTCCAACCATAGGCTCAAATTTAGGTCCAAACATAGGTCCATAGGTCCAAAAATAGGTCCAAACATAGGCCCAAATTTAGGTCCAAACATAAGTCCATCGGTCCAAATTTAGGTCCAAAACATAGGCCCAAATTTAGGTCCAAACATAGGTCCATAGGTCCAAACATAAGTCCATAGGTCCAAACATAGGTCCAAACATAAGTCCATAGGTTCAAATATAGTTCTAAATAAGGTCCAAATATAGGTCCATAGGTCTAAATATAGGCCCAAATACAGGAGGTTCTACAGAGAACCCTTTTTATTATAGTATAAAGAACCCAGGAGGAAAGGGTTCTTCAAGGATTTCAACAATCCTCAAAGTACTCTTTTTTTTTTTTTTTTTTTTTTTTTTACTAAAGTGTGTTCTTTGGATGGGCGGCACGATGGGGCAATGGTCAGCACTGCTGCCGCACAGCAAGAAGGTGCATGTTCTCCTCGTGTCCGCGTGGGTTCTCTCCGGGTACTCTGGTTTCCTCCCACAGTCCAAAGACATGCAGCATAATAGGTTAATTGGTGACTCTAAATTGCCCGTAGGTATGAATGTGAGAGTGAGTGGTTGTTTGTCTCTGTGTGTGTCAGCCCTGTGATGAACTGGCAACTTGTCCAGGGTGTACCCCGCCTTTCGCCCAAAGTCAGCTGGGATAGGCTCCGGCCCCCCGCAACCCTCACGGATAAGCGGTTACAGAAAATGGATGGATGGGTGTTCTTTGGATGAAAATGGAGGGAAAAGGAGTCTGAGCCATTTCTTCAACAAAGGGTTCTTGGTCTGGGTAGAATCTCAGCCCCTCAAGGAGAACCCTTATTTCTCAGAGTGTACTCAGAGAGCTGTGCTGGTTGTTTGGTTGTGGAAATATATTCTTTATTGTTTCACCTACATATCACTGTATATCGTCAGTGTTCAGTCATTTTGACCAACTCTGAAATCATACAAATGTTTGATGATGTGAACGCTCACAAGACATGAAGACGGGAACTTTTCCATCTCTGCCGTCCATCCATACAGCAGGTCACAGTGGACTGTTAGAACTGACCAATAGCATACTGAAAATAAGGCAGACGTGTCCTGACGTAACAGACCTCTGGAGACAGCAGTCACAGTCTGATAAATACATTAGAGTGATAAAAGAACATAAAGAAGTCCCCCTGACGGTTGAAACAGTATTTGAATAACAGACGGCCTCCTGTGAGCTCTGCTGCAGATAAATGAGCTTCTGTTTGCTTAAATCCACTCAGAGAGACTCGTCTGTGTTCACTTCTATTCAAATAGACGCTGTAATGTTGTATCTTCACAGGGTGAACAAAGATTACGTCTCACTTTGACTCAAGTTTTGTGTCTTCAGGCCTCGAACTATTCAAATGAGACCATCTGACAAGGCAACATCACCATTGGTTGAAGAGGCAGCAACACGTGAATATACTGAAACATGAATATTGTTTCAGTTCATTCATCTTATTACTTCTTATAACATTTTCATCTCACATCTTACACATTATTTTTGTCTTGTTACATCTTTTATGTTGACTCTGTTTTATTACATCTTGTACTTCTTTTTCATCTTATTACAGCTGTTGTGTCTTTTTTGTCGTAAGTCTTTTGTATTGCTTTTCTCTTTTTTACATTTAATGTCTTTTCTGTCATTATAGTCACATATTTAACGTCTGTTTACATTTTTTATGTTGTTTACATCTTGATACATCTTTTTCATCATGTTACATCTATTATGTCTTGTTAATTTTTTTATGTCATATTTGTCCTGTTATGTTTTTTTCCCTTGTTGTGTCTTTTAGATACAGCACAGTTAACAGTTTTGCACTGTTGACTTCAGTGTTTCAAAAGAAAAGGTCGGTGTTGTAACAATGATCTGGGCTGAACAGTGAGAAGCTGCTGACAAATAGATTTTGAGTTTGTTTTATCTGCAACAAACAAATAAATAAAAGCACGATTTAATACAAAGACTGAACTTTCATAGAAACATTCAGCCAACTTCTGTCCCATTTTACTAACTTTAACTAAACACAAAATACAGAAGAAGTGCATGAAACATCTTTATTGTGTCAGTTATTACAAACGTTTTCAAGTAAAATCAGACTCAGAGTCTTTAAATACAAAACTTCAATAAATAAATAAATAAATAGAGAAAAACACATTTTGTTCATAAATACAAACATGATCAATAAATCAATCAATCAATAAATAAACAGAATAAATAGAATGACAGTAGAAACTCTCACAGAGAGACAGAGGAAATGTTGTCGACTGATGTGTCAGTGTCGGCGTTGTCTTGGTGTAGAGCGCCTCCTGCTGGTCGACACTGAATCTTTGATGGAGGAAACCAGGATGTCCAACCGATCCAGGTGGAGTTTAGTTACCCACCTGATCAGCTCCCAGGACGCAGTACTGCCACCCTGTACACACAGTACACACAGTCAGTACACACAGTACTACAGTCAGTACGCACAGTACACACAGTACACACAGTCAGTACACACAGTACACACAGTCAGTACACACAGTACTACAGTCAGTACACACAGTACACAACAGTCAGTACACACAGTCAGTACACACAGTACTACAGTCAGTACACACAGTACACGCAGTACACACAGTCAGTACACACAGTACTACAGTCAGTACACACAGTACACACAGTACTACAGTCAGTACACACAGTACACACAGTCAGTACACACAGTACTACAGTCAGTACACACAGTACACACAGTCAGTACACACAGTACTACAGTCAGTACACACAGTCAGTACACACAGTACTACAGTCAGTACACACAGTACACACAGTACTACAGTCAGTACACACAGTACACACAGTCAGTACACACAGTACTACAGTCAGTACACACAGTACTACAGTCAGTACACACAGTACACACAGTCAGTACACACAGTACTACAGGTAGAAGTGTAGCAGTACTTGTACTCACAGTGCGGTCCAGAGTACTCTTCAGTTTCCTGTAGTAATTCCTCAGTTTGGTGTTTGCTGGTCTGTTAGTTGACACCTGAGGACAAAACGCAGGGCAAACTGTTACAACTCAACTCGAAGATATGAAAGAACCTGAGGTGGAACCTGAAGTGAACCCACCTAACATGGAACGTTCCCCATGTGTGTGCTTGTGTTCAACAGAAAAATGTTCTAATATGAAGTCATGTCTTTTAGGGGGGATAATATAACAACGTTCCCCTGAGGTTCCCAGAACCAAAAACAAACGTTCTCACAACAAATTTTGTTAGCTGGAAAGAAAAGAAACAGGAATACTGCAGAGACATGTCTGTCTGTCTGTCGTCTGCTCTGTCTGT
>JAWZSL010000274.1:0-27421 GCA_034769285.1 Lutjanus argentimaculatus | reverse complement strand
CAACACTTTTATCGGGGGAAGAATAAAAAAAATAATAAAAAACTTTTACAAAAACAATAGGGTTCCCAGCACCGCTGGTCCTGGGAAACGCGTCTGCTTTGCAGTCGCGTTCCCCAGCCCCCGCGGGCTTGGCCCCCTAATAATCCTAAGGAAAACAATAGGGTCCTCGCACGGACGTGCTCGGGCCCTAATAATCCTAAGGAAAACAATAGGGTCCTCGCACCGGACGGTGCTCGGGCCCTAATAATAATAACTAGAACTGCAAGCAGTTATGAAAGGGGGCCAAGCCTCCCCGCGCGACTCGGCCCCCGCGCGTAGCGGAGCCCACGTAACGCCAATGGCTCTATTTCGGTATGATGAGGTACATCGCCAAGATTTGCTGTCAAACGTGCGGTCAAACAAGGCTGCCCTCTCTCTGCATTCCTCTTATTGTAAAGGAAAGAGCACTGGAAGCTCTGTATAATTGCTGAACATGTTTGTTGTAACAAGTCATGCCCACTTTGACCAAACAGTACTAAACTTTACGGCTGGCCTCGGGAGTGACTCCGCATCATGCTCACCAAATTTCGTGCGAATCGGATGAATTTTTATGTCACTTGATATTTCTCTGTTTATAGCGCCCCCTTTTTTCCCAATTTTCACCAAATTTGGCACAGTGCCTCTGGTTGACCTCGGAAACAAGTGACTTGAATTTCATGTCTATAGTTTTTATTTTGACAGAAATATGCAACAGTATGTGATTTTTAGCTAGCAGAAATAATTGCTTATTTATAAGTACGCCCGCGTTTTTTGGAGTAGCAAAATTCTTTTGATAACTTTTGATCAGGCAAGTCTGGAGATTGTCTGGGCTAAGTTTCGTGCAGATGGAGCGTAAACCCTAGGAGGAGTTCGAAAAAGTAGGTTTTTGACGTGTAGCGACTTACAAAGAGAAATATGCTGTGGGAGTGGGCGTGGCTTATGTCAGAAGATGCGGATCTATGCAGGGAACACGTGGATATAAAGTTTATGAAGGTGTGACTTAAAATGTGGAAGTTACACGCCAAAAAGCGTTTGCGTCTGTTATAGCGCCACCTAGTGGAGTAGATATGCAATTTTCGGTATGGGCAGTCTGTGTCCTATTCTACATATACCCTGTCAATTTCAGACCTCTCAGCATAATACTTGTGCTGAAATAAACCTTTGTTGTTTATCGCGTCATAAGCCACGCCCACTTTGACCAGTCGCGATTAACTTCAAGATGTGGCCTCAGGAGTCATCCAGCATGGTAGCCAGCCAATTTCGTTAAAATCGGTGTTGTCGTTTAAGAGATATAAATGTACCGTATCTGCAGCGCCCCCTAGTGGCTAACATCAGCCAAATTTGGATCTTAGCCTTACAGTGGCATGCCAACCAAAGATCTGAGGTTTGATGTCGTTAGCATTTATTTTGACCGAGAAATGCAACAGTTCGCGTTTTTATAGCTAGCTAGAAAAATTCATTCGTTAATAATTTGTGCATATTTTTACCGAGCGAAATTCTTTTGATAACTTTAGATCAGATACAACTGTAGACTGTACACGCCAAGTTTGACGCTGATCGGACAAAACCCCAAGGAGGAGTTCGAAAAAGTAGGTTTTCCAGTTTTCGCGATGTAGCGAAAAAAAATTATAGGCGGAAATGGGCGTGGCCTGGCCCAGGTGATGCATCCCTATTCAGGGAATCTGTGGATATGAGGTTTTTGCATGTGTGACATACGGTGTGGGAATTATAGGCCAAAAGGTGTTTTCCTTGGTTATAGCGCCACCTAGTGGCGGACATATGTGAATTTTTGCGTCTGAGGTACGTGCAGGGGTCTGGACCATCCCTCCAAATTGCACCGCCCTCCCTTGCACGGTTTAGGCTGCAGCCGGACTTTTATCAACGGAAGAATAATAATAAAAAAAAAAAAAAAAAAAGAATAACTAGAACTGCAAGCAGTTATGAACGGGGCCAAGCCTCCCCGCGCAACTCGGCCCCCGTGCATAGCGGAGCCCACGTAACGCGAATGGCTCTATTTCGGTATCATGAGGTACATTGCCAAGATTTGCTGTCAAACGTGTGCTCAAACAAGGCTGCCCTCTCTCTCCATTTTTTTATTGTAAAGGAAAGAGCACTGGAAGCTCTGTATAATTGCTGAACATGTTTGTTGTAACAAGTCATGCCCACTTTGACCAAACAGTACTAAACTTTACGGCTGGCCTCGGGAGTGACTCCGCATCATGCTCCCCAAATTTCGTGCGAATCCGTTGAACTTTTATGTCACTTGATATTTCTCTGTTTATAGCGCCCCCTTTTTCCCAATTTGCACCAAATTTGGCACAGTGCCTCTGGTTGACCTCGGAAACAAGTGTCTTGAGTTTCATGTCGATAGTTTTTATTTTGACAGAAATATGCAACAGTATGTGATTTTTAGCTAGCAGAAATAATTGTTTATTTATAAGTACCGCATTTTTTGGAGTAGCAAAATTCTTTTGATAACTTTTGATCAGGCTAGTCTGGAGATTGTCTGGGCTAAGTTTCGTGCAGCTGGAGCGTAAACCCTAGGAGGAGTTCGAAAAAGTAGGTTTTTGACGTGTAGCGAATTAGAAAGAGAAATATGTTGTGGAAGTGGGCGTGGCCTATGTCATAAGATGCGGGTCTATGCAGGGAACACGTGGATATAAAGTTTATGAAGATGTGACTTAAAATGTGGAAGTTACATGCCAAAACGCGTTTGCGTCTGTTATAGCGCCACCTAGTGGAGTAGATGCACAATTTTCGGTATGGGCGGTCTGTGTCCTATTCTACATATACCATGTCAATTTCAGACCTCTCAGCATAATACTTGTGCTGAAATAAACGTTTGTTGTTTATGGCATCATAAGCCACGCCCACTTTGACCATTCGCGATTAACTTCAAGATGTGGCCTCAGGAGTCATCCAGCATGGTAGCCAGCCAATTTCGTTAAAATCGGTGTTGTCGTTTAAGAGATATAAATGTACCGTATCTGCAGCGCCCCCTAGTGGCTAACATCAGCCAAATTTGGGTCTTAGCCTCACAGTGGCATGCCAACCAAGGATCTGAGGTTTGGTGTCGTTAGCATTTATTTTGACCGAGATATGCAACAGTTCGCGTTTTTATAACTAGCTTAAAAAATTCATTCGTTAAAAATTTGTGCATCTTTTTAAACCGAGAAAATTCTTTGAAACTTTAAAATCCCCTTACAACTGTAACTCAAAAACGCCAATTTTTGACGCGATTGGAAAAAAACCCCAAGGAGGATTTTAAAAAAAGTGGGTTTTTTCCATTTTTTCGCGATGTACGAAAAAAAATTATAGGCGGAAATGGGCGTGGCCTGGCCTCGTGATCTTCCCTATTCAGGGAATCAGGAAATGGGGTTTTTGCATGTGACTCGGTAGGAAATTTAGGCCCAAAAGGTATTTTTTTTTGGTTAAGCGCCACCTGCGGAGCATAGCAATTTTTTGCGCCTGAGGTACGTGCAGGGGGTCTGGACCAAACCCCCCCCAAATTGCACCGCCCTCCCTTCCCGGGTTTAGCCTGCACACCACTTTTCCAAAGGGAAAAATAGAAAAAAAGGGAAGAAAAAAAAAATCAAAACAAAACAATGGGGGTTTCCCAGCACCCTGGTCCTGGAAACGCGTATGCTGCATACGCCCCCCAGGCCCCCGGGCGGGGCCCCCAAAAATCCAAAAAAAACAATAGGGTTTTCCCAGCACCGCGGGTTGCGGGGAAACGCGCTGTTTTTGGCAGTCGCTTCCCCAGCCCCCCGGGCGGGCCCCCTAACTGAACGCAAGCAGTTATGAACGGGGGCCAAAGCCTCCCGCGCCTCGCCCCCGGGCCGCGGAGCCCACCAACGCAAACAGCTCTGTTCGTCACCGGGAGGCACGTCGCTGAGATTTTCCTGTTAAACGTAGGGTAAACGAGGCTGCCCTCTCTCCCGTTCCTCTGTATTATGCTGGAAAAGATTTTTTATGACTCACACACCCTTATTATTTTTTCAAAACTCCTTTAAATAAATCTTCTCTAAAGATTTATATTCTTATGCTCTAAATATTTTAAAAATTTCCCCATAAACCAAAAAGCAAAAGAAATTCAGTTTAAAATTTTAAATGGTTGTATCCATCTGGTAAACCTATTTGGTTTTGAAAAAAATAAATGTGTATTTTGTATGAATTGAAACCCTCGTTCATTATTTTTTCAGTGAATTTTTCTGAAGCACCGGACGATAACATGAGTGTTTACACATAAAGATCCACTTGAATTTTTTTCCAAAAAGGGACATTATTTATGGTGTTGTTATGGCAATAAGAATGGATTTTCGGTAAACAAAAAACTTTTCCTTTGGGAAAATTTTACATACACAAAGAAAAATATATAAAGTGAAACCAGATTTAAGTGTTCCAAAATGATTTTTCCTTGCCTTCACCAAAGCCCTTAACATAATAAAAGGGAAAAAAAGCAATGAAACTTTTCATTGATTTAAAAAAAATATGATCTATAAAAAAGCCAAAGCAAACTTTTTATTTTTAATTTTTTTTATGTGATTTTTTTTCTTTTATTTCAATATTTATTTTCTCATATGACGCTCTTCTGATTCCCCCTTGCAGCACCCTTTGAAACGTTAAAAAAAAAACGAAGCATTTGTTTGTACATGCCTTTTTAAAAATAAATTTAAAAAAAAAAACAAAAAAAAAAAAACAGCGCCTGTCACGCCCCCTCTGCCGGTTGACACACGCAAAACTAACTTAGCACGGGACTTAGTTTAGCTCACAAACTGTGATCCAAATCCCGTTGCCCGGGTCTGAAGGTTCCTTTTCGCTGTGATTGCGTGACTCGTCAATCGCTTTTTGTTTTTAATGGACTGTTACAAACACAGAGTTTTTAATAGACTCGCAAAACGTTCACGGATCGGGGTTTTACCTTCAGGACTCGATCATCAGCCCCTCCCCCTCCTCTTTTTTTTTGGTTTCATTTCATTAAAGAATAAAAATAACAGTAAATTTTAAATTATTTTTAAATGGTGGAAGGGGGACCGGGGAAAGGTGCAATTTAAAATATTGTGGAAGCATTTAGCCTTTTAAAATAGATAATTTAAATATTTTTTTTCTGCTCTGGGATACGTTTTTACGTCACCGTCGGGGCGAAGGGTTGCAGCCAGGTTCCGCCCCCTGTGCTAACCCGTACCAAGATGGCCGCCAATTTCTGTGCCGTCATTGGTGGAAAGTGAACACGCGAGTAGTTCCCCGCTGTGATTGGACGCCATAGCCTATATAGTCGGAAACAACAATGCCAGTCCCCATAGCTTTGTTCCAGTCTTTCTCGAGCTTCTGCGGATTCCCTTTGGGGATTTTCGTTTTTTGGACAACTTTGGACAGTTTTTGGGAAAATTTTTTGGACCGCTTTTTGGCAACTTTTGGACCGCTTTTGGACAACTTTTGGACCGCTTTTTGGAAAACTTTTGGACAGTTTTTGGAGTACTTTGGATCGTCGCCCCCCGGGATATTTTTTGGATTTTATCGTTTGGAGATTTTTACTTTTTTCCTTTGGGAATATTTTGATTTTTGATAACTTGCAAACCCTTTTTTTTCTAGTCTTCTTTCTCCTCTTTGTCTCTTTTGTTTCTCTCTGTCTTTCTCTTTTTTCAGGTTTTATTCGGCCCAGCATTAACGGAACTCCTAAGGTAATTTTTCTTTAAATTTTTATTAAGCCGGGTTTGGGTGTTGTTACCGCGCTAGCTTATCGAAAACCCGCTAGCATTAGCATGAGCTTATCTACCGTATGCTACTTATCCAACACCGCTACTTTTGCAGTGAGCTTATCCAGCCGTCTGCAGCTTACGCTAACACCGCTAGCATTAAGTGAGCTTATGCTACCCGTTTGCAAGTTTAAATCGCTAACACCGCAGCATTAGCATGACTCATGCTACTTGTTTGCTAGCTATCGCTAACCCGCTAGCTTTAGCATGGCCAGCTGGCTCATTATACAACTTTCGCGATGAGGGGTTTGTTTCTGAAACCCCGGGGTTTTTGTCCAAATGTATTTAGTTAAAATTGTAATTTACTGGCTGTGGATAGTTGAATTGACTGAAAATAATTATCGCTTTTTTCCCGGGCCCCTATGTCAAGCGAGCCTCGATATTGTGGTGCGTCTTTTTTGCTAGGTAAGGGTCAAAAAAACAACATTCCTCTACTGAAACCGTCGTGTGTGTTTTCAGTTTAGGGACTTCCTGCGGGGGCGGTCTCAACGTCACAGCGAGCAACAAAGAGAAAATTCTGTCCCTGCCTGAAGTCTACACCAGCTCCCGGGGCGCGTCATTCAGGCCTCAAATTTTTGTCGCAAAAATTCATGTGTATAAGAGATCTGATTTGAATCAAAATAAAAGTTTGGGCTTTTACTACAATGAGGACTATATGGGTGTTTCCAATAAGCATTTCCCATTTGTGGGGGTTATGTGACGTGTTCAGTTTTATAGTTTTGTACTTAATTAAGAAATTTAAGTTACGAGGGAATTGTACAGTAAGAAAACTAGGACAATTTTCTGTTTTCACAAGGCAAATTTTAAATGTTAAGAACATCAAATACATTCTCATATTTTGTATTTGTCTGTTTTTAAAATTTGGGTTTGCGACATTTGGGTGTCAACCACCTCATAATTTGTAGTTTCTAAATGGATTTCTGCCGGCCTTGTAGTTTTCTTGCGCGCCACATACCAACCCCAAAACCACACACACACATATGCGTAAGGGGGATAGCTTTGTGCAGTGAAATGAGTATAGAGTTGATCAATATTTTTGTATGACTATTAGTACAAAATATTTTTTTTTTTGGCCATTTTTAAACACTTTTCTAGTTTGTTTGCATGAAAAAACCCCACTCATTCAGGAATTTTGTTAATTCAGCACAATGTTGTTATGAGAGATGTGTTTTTGAAGCAGAATACAATGTTTGGGCTTTTTACTACAATGATGGATTTTAAGGGGTGTTTCAATAAGCATTTGCATTTTGGTGGGTGGGTTATGTGTTTATGTTTTATACGTTTTATAGTTTTGTACTTTATTAAAAAATTTAGTTACGGGGGAATTTGACAGTAAAAAAAACTGGGACAATTTTTCTTTTTTTCACCAACCCAATTTTAAGAACAAAAAAATACATTCTCACATTTTATTTGTCTGTTTTTTTTTTGGGTTTGTGCGACATTTGGTGTGTTTTTGTTTTCTCCACTTTAGATGCCTCGTGGCAAGGGCTACCGTCGCTCCCGGCCGCCAGGATGAGGATGGCTGCGCGACCCCTGGACGTGGAACTGCAACCCGCCCGCAGCACCTTCGTTGGGGGTAATATCACTTAATTTCATATAGTAAATTTTTTAGTTGCGGGGTGGGGAAGATTTTGCACTTCGTTAAAAATTGCTACTTTGTAAAGTGAAGTAAGTCAAATTTAATTTTGTCTTTTTTTCCTTAAAAGGCCGTGGTAGGGGGTACCCCAAGCTTTCGGCCCCTGGCCAATTTCACCTTTCCCCGGGCGGGACCCACAAGTTGGTCATTCCGGCTGAGCCCCCCAGACAAGAAGGTTTTTTATTTTTGTAGTATTTAGTCATCATTTTATTTGTAAAAAATTTATTGAGTTGTTGTTCAAAAAAAAAAAAAAAAAAAAAATTCTGTCTTGTTACAGTTCGTTCGATTGTCGGGCTCCCCATCTACTGCTACGTAGATGGGTTCGTCCAAGCCAAGGGGAGAGCCCTTTTGGGCATCTGTCAACGCCGGGGCCTCAGCGGCGCACGAACTGAGGTTGAGAACGCTGTTCCCCCGGACCCAGGGGCAGTCTGTCTGTTGGCCCCTGGCAATGACTGACGCCAGCCGGACCATGGGGGAGGCCGCAGGGGATTCGGGGGCCCACCGCCTTTCCAGGCGTTGGCCGAAGGCAAGTTTTTATTTTTCAATACTACTTTTATTAGTCTGATAGGGGCAGTGTTAATGCATCAGCTGCATGATCTCTAAAACAAAAAATTTCCATTTATTTGTCAGCTGTGTGTCCTGGATTTCCCCCCGCCGCCTGCCCATCGAGAGGACCAGCAGGACTTCTGAGCCCGGGAGTACCATCGCGTGCAGCGCAGATGATATGTATTGATAAAATGTTACTTTAATTAAAATCAAGGATTAGTGTAATTAAGAAGTTTAAAAAATGGAAAGGGGTTTTTAGTATTAAATTGGGTTTTTTAAAATTCAAAAAAAAAACAAAAAGTTGAAACTAAATTTTTTGTAATGTTTGATTTTATTTTAAAAAGGGATCCCCTACCGGCCACGGATACCACTTCCCCTTGGGGCCCCCGGGGAGTTTGGGGGTGCAGGGATGGTGTAATAAAATTTTTTTAATAGAGGGATTTAATGTACGGCCTTTGTATTTGATGTGTGAACTTTGGCACAGAAAGTTTTAAAATTTTCAAAAACCAAACGATCATTATGTATTTTGTAGGTGCACCACAGTGACAGGGACGGGATCCTATCCGTCGATTTTCGTGGTCTGCCGCCTACCACAGCTGGAACAGGGAGCCGAGCCAGAGCCACAGGTCCCAGCCAGGCCCTTCGCCCCCTTTCCCGGCCTTTCCCCCCCCGGGGGGTCGTGAGGGGAACCTCTCCTGCCACCGCACAAAAACCCCCTTGGAGTGGACAGTCGTTGGACCGGGCGGGAAAGGGGTAATGCGCTTTTTCTACATTGTGGGGTTGCCGGTATCTCAAGTAATCGAAGACTCTCAAAAGATTATTATTTTTTTTTGTAATTTTAAAGACGCCCCCACCAGCTGACCTCGACGGCCCGGTGCTGCCAAAAAGGGGGGTTGCGCAGGAGGTTTGTCTATTTTTTACATACAGTGAGTTTTTTAATTAAATTTTAAACTCAATTTGTTTGATTACATGTTTTCTAATCAACTGTTTTTTTTGTCGGGGGGAACGGGTATGAAGGAATTTCTGTCCGTGCAAACCCGTGTGGTTTAGCGGGGAACTTCTGGATGTGTTGGGGCGATGCCCGTTCACGTTCCTGCCCGTTTCCACAGCAGTACGGCGCGCCAGAAGGTAACTTGCATATTTAAATTTTTGTCATTTGATTTTTGTCTGCTTCATGATTTTAGACAAATAGTGCTAACAAGCAATGTGTTTGATATATTTTTAAAACCGGCAATTCCCAACATAGGGTTTCAAAAGTGTTTTGTTTTCTTTTATTTTAGAAAGACTTGGGGGAACGTCCCCCGAGACCCTTCCCCCAGAAGAGGGTGGCCCCGTCCAAGGTCGTCTTTGCATATTAATGTTATTATAATATTAAATTTTTTGAAAAAGTTTTTAGTACAATTAAGCGAGATGCAGTTGTATTTATAAGTGTGAAGTTATAAAAGGTGCCACAGTTACAGGTGGTTGTTCATTTATTTATTTTTTTTTGGAGGAGGCAACTGCGCCGGGCCCAAAGGTTTCCCTCCCACCCCGGGGCGCCTGTCTGTGTTGCCACAGGGCTGAGAGGGAAGTCAGCGCACCCCCTTTCTGACAGTCACTGGAGGCACCGGGAAAGGGTATGTACATTTTACAAATAGAAAAATTTTGACAGCCATGTGTTGTTAAAATGTGAATGCTCATCTTTTTTGAATACTACCTTTAATTTTCCTACAGCATCTTCAATTGACTGGCAAAATTTGCCTTAAGGAGCTGCCATGGCCCAGCAGGCGCAGGATGGCAGCAGGGGGAGACGTGCAGCAGTTTTTTTATCTTTTTTTATGACACAAATTATTATTTGGCATATTTTTATTCAGGGGAAAGCATATTTATTGTTGCCCACACGGGTTTACCCTTTTTGCCCCACATTTTTGAACTTTTGAGCTAAAGCTGTACAGACTTTGGGGGTTTGTTTTTGCAGCAAACATTTACACATTTTTAATTTCTACATTTTTTATGTGTGCAAAGTTGTTCCCCGTGATTTGTTTTGAAGTTGTACAGCTACGTAATTAAGCCTAATTATTTGTAGTTTGTTCATCAGCCCGGTCACGCAGAGGAACGGCAGTGGACCAATTGGGACGACGATGGTGCCCCCGTTTCGTCTGCTGCGCTGCCGCTGATGCCAGGATCACGTGAGTCATGACCATGTCATCCCTTTTTTATTCGGGGGTCCTTTAATCAGGGGCACAACGTTTTGGTCGTAACAGGCAAAAGCAGGTCCACAAAAAATGCATTGCATTTATGACAAATTGTTAAAAGTGCGGGACATGGACACACTGACCTGGACAATGTTTTTTTGAATGGAACGCTTGTACACTCCATGAGGAAAAAAAACCAAAATTTTTAGTGAGCGGGTCGTAGTGGTTAATTTTTGTACCGAGTTGCCTAGAGAGCATTTTGTGTAACACAAATTTAGATTGGAGTACATGGAGACATTCACTGGAACATTGATGTAGAGGACTATGACCCTGGCGTGCAAGATGTGGCCATCCCCTTTTTGGGATGTTGCTTCCAGAGGGCCATTTCAGGCAGAGCTTGTTTGTTGCCCCATTAGGAAGAACATGTGGTCGTTTTAAAGCAAAGGTCCAGGTTTGCTGGGGTTTTGATCCACATGCACGTGGTATGTGGTGGTTGGCAACCTGATGGACAGCACCCTTGCACGCACGACATTTTGGACGCACTTACACTCACATCACCCCCCTTTGTCCGGATAAAATCTTCCTTGTGCCATGTTGGGGGAACAATTTTTTTGAAGTCACTGGTGTTAAGGCTTTTGTCGTTGTACACTTGTTCAAAAACGCACGGGAATACAGGGTACCAGTGCACATCGCGCAGAAATTCAGAGAGGGGTTACAGGACAGACAGTGAGCGCATTTGCAGACGGGGGACGGAGGGCGACAGCACAGATAGTGAGGGGGGCAGATGACACGATGATGAATCACCTTGTTTATGTCTGAGACCAATTCCAGCATGTAACTTTTTAAAATGTTTTGCTTTTACTGATAAGAGGAGCATCTGCACCAAACTTGGCATTGTGCCCATTTAAATCAAAGGACATTTTTGTTGTTGATTTTTTAATATTCACACCAGAACCTTTTACTCCCTTGAATTCAGCCAAGGTAATTTTTTTTGGATCTCTGTCACATTTTTAGTGGACTAGAGTCGGTCATAGAGCTATTCGCTTGGCGTTGTAAGCATATGAACAAGTCCGTTTGGTACCGTAATGTTTGTTAGACAAGATTTACATCCGTACAGCAATGTTAAGGATTCACCATGAAATTTTTTGGCATTGGGCTACAGAGTTGAAATTCAGGCTCGGGGATTTGTTTAATGTTGATATTTATACATAAGCGCCAGAAAGGGTTAAAGTATAGCTCAAGTTGTGCAACGCTGGAAACAAGGGGTTTTTATCTTAAACACTGCAATGAATGTCATTATGAGCCCATTGCATGTGTAAAGAAAAATATTTCTAGTAAATGTTTTGTTTAAGTACCTGTGTGAAAGTAATCATGGAAAGTCAAGCTCGAGTCTTTTTCCCTCGAAAGCTTGAATGATAGTCTGAAGAGGAAACGGAGGGAAAAAAATTTGCTGAGACAGTGATTTTAGGAAACGTAAAATAATGAAAGTACAACAGGGGGTTCGACCGACAGAAATATAGCAAACAAACAGCGGGCAGTGTTATTAAGTATGCACAAAGAAGAACACAAAGCAAGGTTTAAATAAAACGGTAAAATAAATTTCTACAATCAGCAGTAAAGCAAAGGTAAGACAAGCAGTATACAAAAATATGAAAACGAGTCATTTCAAAAGCTAAAGAAAAACAGAGAAGGTGCAAAAAAATGCAGCAGAGATAAAAGTTTCTAAAGAAAAACAGACCAGTGTACAAAAAAAAGGGGCAGATGCTAATTCAAGCTAAAGTAAAACACAGCAGTATTAAAAAATATGCCAATTGTCCTGATCTTCCGTGCTCGTGTGATACATTATAAGTACAAAAGTAAAAAATCTAACCTGGTTTACGCGGTCTAAAGAAGCAAACCAGGAAAAAAAATGTAATCAAACGCAAAAAAAACTAACATAGATTTGTAATTCAGCAATTTTGAAAAAAGGTTAAACGGGGCCCCCAAATAGTTTGCTGTGTGTGTCATAGATTATTTTTTCCAGCATCAGGATTGAATGTAAAAAAAAACCATATGGAAAAAAAGGGGATCTGCGTAGCTTTTTGGGGAAAAAAGTAAACTTCGACAATTTTCATGAATGTAAGGGAAAAATTACTGCGACTGCATTTTTAAAAATTGACACATTTTTGGAAAAATTTTGGTTTTTGTTACACCTCCCACAGAAAAAAATTGGGGGAAAAGTACCTGAAGAAATACAAAAAAATAATTTACAGTTAGATCCAAATTTCCCCCAGAACTCAATACACTCAACCTTTAAACAACATTTTAAATTTCACAGCATATTCCCTTTAGAAGGTGTTTCTTACCCAAGGGGGGACAAAATGGGTCCATGGCCCCGTAAAAAGTTTCCTTCCAACAAAATGCGTTAATAATGGTTTTTAGGTTAAAAAATTTAGGGTTTAATGATTCGTGTTAAAAATTTAAAAAGGAAAATTTCCTACAAGGGCATTATGAAAACATAGTCCACCAAAAAAAGTTCATATGACTAAACATTTAAAATCCTAACAAGTGGGATAATGAGTGCAAATTTAAAACAGATTGGACAAAACCTCTTAAAAAGATAAAAAGATGATTTCGATAAAAGTGATGAGGGGGAAGAGTAAAAATTAAGACGAACATATTTAAAATCAGCAAAAGCAGGCTGATTTTGGACACATGCATGCAGCCATAGATGTTGCACAGGGAAATAAATAGATCACCTTTTGACAGGTGTTAGCATCTCCACAGAGGGGAAAAGTCCGTACGTTTGCTACAGATGTTTGCAATGAGGCAAATGCTTTCCTGTTTTTTTCCAAAGGGGAATGGTACTTTTTCATGAAAACCAGGCAGCATAATTGACATTGGTCGTTTCTGAACGCTAAAAATTCTTAGCCGTGGTCGATTTGGGAGTAATTTAGATTATATCTTTTTTGCTCAGTTTTTGTCTGAGATTAAACAAGTTGTGTCTAATGTTTCCCTAGCATTAAGAAAGGGGGATCATGGGGGAGAAACACCCAATTACATCCCAATGCTTTCTACTACGACTTTTTTAAGAAGTTTAAGTTGTGACAGGGCTACAAATTTTTTAAAAAACCCATTCGTGGAACCCTGTGTTTTGGCAAGGTGTTCAAAAGATTGTTTGCTATGGCAGGCAGCTTGGGGGTTCCACTTGGTTCTGTTCCTTTTCACTGCAGATTTCTTTGGGCAAATTTTATGGAATCCTTTATGAAAGTGCAAAATTTAAAAAGGCAAGTAAGTGACATGGGGCTGGTCCCAAAAATGTAATTGTTAAAAAAAAATCCTTGGACAGCAGCCAGGGTGTTTTTATCATAGGTTTCGTTTTGTTTTTTTTTTTTTTTAGAGATGTGATCTTTTCCCCGCTCAGCCCCTAGGGAAGTTATTGATTACTTTTATCGTTCAGTTTCAGCAGCGTGGGTTTTCCTCAACACATTGTTTGTTTTGGGTGGAGAATGCCCAAAGATTGGGTCAACACAGATCAGGGGGTGAAGATTTTTATTGAAAATAGTAACAGTACCCCCACCGAAACGATGATCTCATGAGGGCGTTTTTCCAGTGTTCAAATGCACAGTAAAAAACACTCCAAGAGTTTTAAAAAAAGAAGCGCACACCCTGCAGGTTTAAATTTCCCACACCCCAAGTAACAAAAAATTTTTGTGTAAACCAAAAACAAGGAGCAGACAGCAAAAAAAAAAAACCTGATGTAGGCAGCAACAAAGTAAAGTCAAAACATGTGAGCAGCTCAAAAGCTAAAGAATCAGAGTAAAGTTAAACAGCCTTTCAAATGAAAAAGCAACATTTTACAGTATTGATGCTCTCTTTTGTTCTGTGGGATCAATCGTCAATTTTTTAAAAGGCGCAGTTAAAATACAAAAAAAACATGTTGTTCTTAGAAGAAATACAAACGACGTTTGGGGAAATCAAAAACAACAAAGATTCCCCTTTGCGTTGCTGGAATGCAAACTTGGACATCAGTTGTATGTGTGCAATGCATGTGTTATAAATATCTCAAATCTAAAGCAAAAGGGGAAAGGGGTTTGCATTAAACATGCACAAACGAATTAAAAATAAAAAAGGGAAAAAGTTTACGCAAAACACCCCCTTTAAAAAGTTAGGAAGTGTGTTTTTTTCATCACAGAGAAGATCTGCTCGAAAGTGTGTATCGACTCACAAACAGCGATTTAAAGGGTGCTCCAGGAAAGTTTTTTAATTTGTTCCGAGGGGACAATGTTGGCAGGGTGATCTTCCTCTAAAAATTCAAAGAGAGCAGAACAACAAGACCTAAACAAAGACAAAATCTGGGTGAACAAACCATCACTGATCGTTACAAAAATAGACCTAAAAGTAATGAGTTTAAAGACTGTTCTAGCAAGTTTTGCTCAGAAAAATTTAAATTGGGCCCCAAAAATGAAAAATGTCAAACCCAAATTATTAAACTCCATAACGAAAAATGTGGTTTTGTAAAAAAGAGGACAAGGACAATTGCTGTTGTGAGAATCTCGCTTTTCACCAACAAAGATCCTGAAAAGCCTACAAATTGCTTTTAGCTGTTCTTGCCTTATAACAGACAATCAGTTTTGAAAAACCCCCCCAGTTTGTGTCTTTTAAGATTTTACGCGACTGGTTTCTGTCACTAACACAGGGTGAAATTTAAACTTTAAAAAGTTGGTTGATTTGAACAAAATCTAAAATTTGAAAAAAAGAAGCGAAGAATTAGAACATTGTGAAGAAGCGGGAGCCCAAAAACAGGCTTTCAAAAGATCTTGGGCTGATCTCTGTCCTGAACTGAATTAAACGATTTAAAAATGAAGGAAATGAGTGCTAAAAAAGATTTGTTTCCCACAGAAAGAGATTTATTCCAGATTTGCAAACCAAAAAAAAACACCTGTGTCTATAAAATTCCCCCAAAAAAAAATTAATCATTCCCGAAGCACAGGCTATCATGAAGGGCCCCCGAATGACTACAGTCCCCAGGTGTTTTTTAAAAATACGACCGTGGTGCTTTGGGTAAAGTTAACGGGAAAAATCCTGCACCTTTTCATGGTTTATTTCTGGGGGAGCAGGCACAGGGGGAATCCACTTATTAAAGCTTGGTATTATGAGGCCCAAAAAGCTGTTTTGCAAGAATTTAAAATTTTTCCAAGATTTTCTGTTTTACCCCAAATTTCCCCCTACTGGTGTAGCGCTTATAAAAATTAATGCTACAACAATACACACCCCTTTGCTATTTGTAATAATGTTTCATTACCATATCAGCCACTAAAAGAGGGAAAAAGTAAATCTTAAGCCAGTCTGAAAATCTCCAAATATTAATCATAGAAAATTTCCATGGTTTTATCACAAAATCTGACAACATCCATGGGGCGAGGAAATTAAACAATGTTTGGGTTTTTTTTCTCCCTTTGTAATGTGTCTGAATACTGTTGGAGATTTTTATCAATTCCCCAGTAAAAGGAAAGGCCTCTTACACAGCCCAAGCAGGACCAACCATGGGAAGTCTTTTAGCCACATAGAGCTAAAATGAAATAGTGCGACAAAAAAAATCAAGACTTTGCGTGACACTAAACGCATCAAAAACACAAAAAAAAAAACAAACTTAATGCCCAGGGTGAAAAACTTTAAAACAATGCGAGACAGGGATGGGTGATGACCAAAGACCTTCACAATTTTTTGCAACAAATATGACGTTAAAAATCAAACTTTAATATTTTGCCAAGGGAGTTCTGATATTGTGCAGATTAAAGCACAAGACTTTGACAAAAAAACCTCAAACAGGACATTTGCACAAAAATACGACTTCACATACCTTTGACAAACAACATATTTTAAAAAAATTGTTTATGTCGGTCCAAATGCTCGTGTGATGCCATAAAAACATAGACGTTTCAGATGGTCTGTTTAAAGGGGTACTTGGCACTGTTTGTCTTGTAAAAATTGATGAAAACACAAAAAATTTCCAAAAACAATTTAGTGAATTTTGGGGAAAGGATTGCAGTAAATTTTGAGCAAAGTTCCCCTTTCATGCCTGGGCTTCAGAAAGCCCACCAGTTGGGCTTGAGAAGACAAAGTAACAACAGAGGTGGAGTTAACGTCAGTTTCCTTTGCTCTAGCTGGGCCGGGCCCAAACCATAAAGTGCAAGGCTTAACTTTAGACAAACATGGTTCTTTAAAAAGATTTCTCTGCTGGCCAAGCTTTTCGTACTTTAAAACCGTGTAACTCCATTGAAAATCTTATTATTCAGGATTTTTTAAAACCACTGCTATTTTAAAGCAAAAAAATATATAGAGAAAATTTACAGGAAATGGGGAAAAAACATTGAGATCCATTAACAACATCAGATGCTTCTCTCAAATCTGCTTACTTAATATTCAAGGGCTTAGAAGCACACATAGCAGACCTAAAACAAACCGCAGGATGTTGGTGCTGATTGTCTGTCTCACAAGACATGGTTACAACACGACAAAGACACACAGTAAATTGATATGGCAGGGATGGACATTTCACTGTAAAAACTAGATCCCAATCCACAGTGACCTGAAAACTTTTTCTGCTTTACAGAAGGGAAAAACAGGTGGGGTTGGCTTTATCCAAAAACCCCTCATTTCAAAATTTTCATGTGCAATTATGACTTTTAAGCGATAAGGTTTAATGTTCAGCCATGAAACCCAAAAACATAGTGCTGACAACCACCATCATACAAAATTGGCCTATTTAAAAAAAAAAACCAACTGCTGAGTCTCACTTTATGATTTTTCAGAGGTAAAATAATAATGGGGGATTTTAATGATAATCACTTTTTCAAAGTCTATGGGAAAATTTATGACACACATGGATAGTCCCAAAACGTTACTCTCCCACAACAAAAAGGGACACAAAAAGACAAAATTTAAAATTAAAGACAAGATCCAACAACTGTAGATATCCAAGTAAGTCAACATACTACAGTTATATAAATTTTTTTTGCCTTTTTTTTAATAGGGGCCTGCAACATTTATCCTGAAGGGGGAAAGTCTGTATTACCGGGGGGGGGCTCTTTTAGTGAGCTTTTTACTTTCTCAGGTATGGCGAACCGTCATGCACGTGAGGAACCATTTCCGCATAGGGGTACAGCACCCCAAGAGACAACCCTTCACTTAGAGTGTTTCGCCCAAAAATGAAAAAACTACAAACATTCCGATTTTTGTGCCTTTGACACTTGAGATTTTAAGCTCGAAAAAGTCCCACAGTTGATTAAAAAATTCCCCCCTACCTGTCAGTTTTTGGCCTCCTGCAAAACCCGCCATAATTTACTTCATCCTGGTGCTTTTTTACATAGATTTTTCTGATTGATTGTGTTTATTAATTAGAACCACCTATTTTTTTCTCATCTATTTATAGTTTTTTTAAAGTATTTTTCATCTATTTTTCTCCTTACCTATTTTTAATTTTTAAAGTATTTATTTATTTTTTCCATTACCTATTTATAATTTTTTAGTGTATTTAAATTTTTTTTTCATCTATTTATTCTATATATGTATTTATTCCTTTAAAATTTTATTTATTATTATTTAGAAAAACCGCTGCCTGCCCATACATTAATTTTTCAACGGGATTTTTTTTAAACTGTTTATTAAAACAAATATACATTTTCAAATTTAAATCTATTTAATCTATTTTTTTCTGTGGGTCTATTATTTATTTTTAATGTATTTACATATTATTCTATGTATCCATTTAAACATGTGTTTATGTATTTATTATTCTATGTATCTATTTATTCATTTTTAAAATTATTACTATTTTTGACAAAATCCTGCTGCCTGCTCCATACATTCGCTTATTCATACTGTATTTTTGGGAAACATTTTTAAAAAAAATATATATCCATGGACAAAAATTTTAAAAAATTTAAACATTTATTCTCCCATTTATTTTATTTATTTATTTGTAAAAATGGGTTGTTTTTGGTGAAAAAATGATTTTAAATGTGGTTTTAAATTTGAGTTTTTTGTTGCATATTTTTTTTTAAAACTATTTAGGTGGATTTTTTCATGGATTCTCTTGATCACATGCTTCTATGGATTTATTTTAATTGCAAGGGGTTAATTTTAATTGGTAAGTTTACATTAAAATGACTTTTTGAAACGCATTGTGTGAGTATTTAAGACATGTGTCCTGACTGTTCCACATTCAGGGCCTGATGAGATTGTGTTTTTTTTGAGTTGTTTATGTACAGGAGGGCAACAAGCAGCTGGGGGCAAGACGAGTTGAGCATACAAAGTCTGCAGACCACCCGGGCAAAAAAAAAGGGCCCAAAGGGGACTCCGGAAAGTGTGAATAAACCTGACAAAGCAAAAGGGACTTGTTTTACTGCCCTTTAAAAAAGGGGTAAAAGAAATTACCAAACATCTGTGTAAAGATTTTACTGTAATCCTACAGCCCCTGAAAACTGCTTTCTCACTCAAAAGCAGGGCCCCAAAGGAAAGGAGCTCAATGGAGGGAGCAGGCTCAAAGGAAGCTGCACTGAAAAAATGATCCCTGGGGGGAAAAAGCAAATTTGTGGGCCATACGGAGCAGAAAGGAACGACAGACGACAAGACAAACAGTTCAAAGGTGTGAAAAAATGTGACCAAACATTGTGTAGAGAGATCAACTGTGACACCTACAGCCACTGAAAACGCTTTCCACTCTAAAAATCAGGCCCAAGGCAGTGAGGGTCAAAGGAGGGGCAGGGAAAATGGAAGCCCACGAAAAAAGATCCCTGGAGGAACACAAAAAATGTGCCCATACAGGAGCAAAGGAAAAACAGACACAAAAGGAAAAGGACAAACAACAACAATGACAAAGAGACTTGGCAGCCTCCCTCTCAAGAAAATGATACAAATTCAACCTTTACAAAGGCACTTTTTATTTCTTTTTGGAGAAATTTGACTCCTGTTAATAACTGGTTGTAGGGAAAAACTGTTTTAATTTAACCTGTGATTTGGTTTTTTTTGAACCTCTTTTTTTTTTTTATATGAACTTTTACTTTTTTAATGTGAAGCCACAATGTTCCCATCACTCATCAGGGAAAATATTGTTTGATCTCTCCCCTGACAATTTTGTCCTATTACAAAAATATTCCTTTTTTGTTAACATATGTATTTAAAAGGCTTATAACAGGTTAATTTTTTAAATGCTGTGGGTGTAAATCCAAAAAACATCTCTGAAATATCCTTTTGTTCAGTTGTAAAAAAAAAAAAGTTGTATGTTTAAGTTTTTTACTACTTTTTACCGACAAGTTTTAAAAATAAATTTTAGCCCGAAACGTCTACATGTCTCAAATAAAAACTGTCAACGTCCTTTTACCCTCGCCTTCATTTTATACATACATTTTTTTTCAATGGGATTTTTTTGCTGCAGTATTACAGAAATCAAGGGGAAAATGCAAAAAATTTTTTTATAACTTCGACAGAATGTCTGGGATTCCATGTGCAAAGTCTTGTGTAGATGAGGCCTCACAGGCTCAACTGTCAATACTTGTAGCTATAAGCCTTCTGTGGCTTTTTTTTCCTTTCAATAAAAAAGTTACAGGAAAATGCATTTGTAACTGACTGAAATAGGGAAAAAAAAAGTTTTTCAGGCGTGGAAGTAAAAATTACAAATACCAAGTACGTAATTAAGTAGTTTTTGTGGGTCTTTACTTTTATGAGTAATTATCAGGGTTTGTACTTTTACTTAGTAATCATTAACCATATAAATGTACTTATTTTAAAATCATAGCTGGTATTTGAGAAGAATTTTTATTAAAAACCAGCCTTTTATCTGCATTTTGTACCAAAAGGGGATTTGATAGCAAAAAAGCCAATGAAAACCGGACAAAAAGGGCGAAAAATAAAACAAAAAAAGGATGTTAATGATTGATCTTTAATTGATTTTTTAGTTAAGAATTTAACCAGTAATCAATGTTGTGGCGTAATGTTTTAACTACAGTAAACAAAAGCACAAAGCCTGTCTGGAGAGGGACGGGACATCATCGTTAAAGAAAATAAAAAATCTGATATTTTTTGGATGAATCCTTTACTTTTTCTTAAGTATTTTTCCAACACCATACTTTTTTCTTAAAAATTTAGTATTATTTTAGCAACTAACAGTACTTTTACTTTAAAGGGAGATTTTCAGTACCGTTCCACCATGATGTTTGGTATTACCAGTGCATTTTTGGAGTGCCAAAATTCTTTTGATAACTTTTTTAAAGAGACACTCTGGAGATTTTCTGTCAAAAGTATCATGCAGATGTGCTTTAAAACCCTAGGACAGTTTTAAAAAAAGTTTCCAAAAATCTTGCCAAAACTACCAAAACCATAAAAAATGTTCCCCGTGTTGGGAGTGAGAAGTGTACCAAACGGCCTTTATTTGGTCAAATGGGGTTTTTAAATGAGTGAGGATGAATTACTTTCAAACACTCACTGCACCCATTTGTAACTTGACTCTTTAGACGCAGGCGGTAAGGGGAGGGGGGGTTTATAAGCCATTTTGAGGGAAGCTGAACTGTCCCTTCCAAGTCCCTCAGGGGGGAGCAGACCACAAAATCCAACCTCAAAATGTGTTTAAGAAGATACTTGGCACCACAGCCCATAGTAAACATTAGAGGGGGCTGACTGCAAACATTTTAAAAAAGTTTCAGTTGTTAGGATTAAAATCCTAAAAAACAATCATCATTCGGGGGAGGGCTTTAACTTTCAAATGACTTTGCATGAAATTCTATGAGACAAAATAATAAATAAATTTGGATAAATACAGCGTCAGTAAAAAAAATAAATCTCATGAACACTTTTTTTGATTAAGTCACATTCATGCTGTGGTTTTACCTTGGGATACTGGGGAAAACAAGTATAATCGAAGAAGTATGATGACAGTTTTGAACACTGTTCCCCCCTCAAATTTTTTGTATCAGTCCACAAAGTACAGAAAAGCCCATGAAACTCACTTTTTTCCACCACTGGGTTAACATGCCATCAAGAACCTTTTTTAAACTTGCAGTGGGCTTGGAAAGGGGGATTTGAAATCCCCCCTCCTCCCATCCCCATTCCTCCCCTTCCCCCCTAAGGTACCCCCAAAAAAAATGGCTGGGGAGACACGCTGCTTTATTTTAATTGGAAGAGTACTGGAAGTGTTAAAGTCTGAATATGTTTTTGTAACAAGTCATGCCCACTTTGACCAAACATTACTAAACTTTACAACTGGCCTTGGGAGTGACTCGACATCATGCTCACCAAATTTCGTGCAAATTTGAGCAACTTTCATGTCACTTGATGTTTCTGTGTTTATAGCGCCCCCTATTGGCCAATGTGCACCAAATTTGGCACAGAGCCTCTGGTTGACCTCTGAAACAAGTGAATTGAGTTTGATGTTGATACCTTTTACTTTGACAAAAATATGCAATAGTGTGTGTTTTTTAGCTAGCTGAAAAAATTGTTCATTTATAAGTACCCGCATTTTTTGGAGTAGCAAAATTCTTTTGATAACTTTTGATCAGACAAGTCTGGAGATTGTATGTGCAAAGTTTCGTGCACATGTAGCTTAAACCCTAGGAGGAGTTCAAAAAAGTAGGTTTTTGACGTGTAGCGACTTACAAAGAGAAATATGCTGTGGGAGTGGGCGTGGCTTATGTCAGAAGATGCGGCTCTATTTAGGAAACACATGGATATAAAGTTTATGAAAATGTGATTTAAAATGTGGAAGTTACAGGTCAAAATGCGTTTGCGTCCATTACAGCGCCACCTAGTGGAGTAGATGCACAATTTTTGGTATGGGTGGTCTCTGTGGCATTCTATATATACCCTGTAAATTTGACAGGCCTCAGCATAATACTTGAGCTGAAATAAATGTTTTGTTGTTTATCTAGTAATAAGCCACGCCCACTTTGACCAGTCAGGATTACCTTCAAGATATGGCCTCAGGAGTGACCCAGCATCATGCCCACCAAATTTGGTAAGAATCGGTGGTGCCGTTTAAGAGATATAATGTTCCCATGTTTGCAGCGCCCCCTAGTGGCCAAAAGGAGCCAAATTTGGCTCCTACCCCCACAGTTACATGGGAACCAAGGATCTCAGACTTTGTGTCGTTAGGATTTATTTTCACCAAGATATGCAACTGTTCGTGTTTTTTCTAGCTAGCTAGAAAAATTTATTCGTGAATAATTTGCGCTTATTGTGACGAAACAAAATTCTTTTGATAACTTTAGATCAGATCCCTCTCAAGACCGTACGGGCCAAATTTGACAGTGATGGGACAAAACCCGAAGGAGGAGTTTGAAAAATTAGGTTTTCCAGATTTCGCGATTTAGCGAAAAAAAATTATAGGCGGAAATGGGCGTGGCCTATCCCAGATGATTCAGGGCAATTCAGGGAATCTGTGGATATGAGGCTTTTGAATATGCAACATACGGTGTGGGAGTTATAGGCCAAAAGGTGTTTCCCTTGGTTGTAGCGCCACCTGCTGGCAGACATATGTGAATTTTTGCGCCTGAGGTACGTGCAGGGGTCTGGACCAACCCTACAAATTGCACCACCCTCCCTTGCACGGTTTAGCCTGCAGTACCACTTTTACCCGTGGAAGAATAAAAATAACGATAACTAGAACTGCAAGCAGTTATCAACGGGGGCCAAGCCTCCCGCGCGACTCGGCCCCCGAGCGTCGCGGAGCCCACGTAACGCAAACGGCTCTATTGTGTTACCAGGAGGCACACCGCCAAGATCTGCTATGGAACCTGGGGTCGAAGAAGGCTGCCCTCTCTCTCCATTCCTCTTATTGCAATGGGAAGAGCAGTGCAAGTGTCAAAGGCAGAATACGTTTGTTGTTACAAGTCATGGCCACTTTGACCAAACATCACTAAACTTTACGGCCCGGCTGTGGAGGGACTCTAGATCGCACTTGCCAAATTTCGTGCGAATCTGAGCAACTTTTTTGTCGCTTAATGTTTCTCTGTTTATAGCGCCCCCTGTTGCTCAATTTGCACCAAATTTGGTACAGACCCTCTGGTTGACCTCTGAAACAAGTGACTTGAGTTTCATGTTGATAGCTTTTATTTTGACAAAAATATGCAATTGTATGCGTTTTTTAGCTAGCAGAAAAAAATGTTTATTTATAAGTACCGCGTTTTTTGGAGGAGCAAAATTCTTTTGATAACTTTTGATCAGGCATGCCTGGAGATTGTGTGTGCAAAGTTTCATGCAGACGGAGCGTAAATCCTAGGAGGAGTTTGAAAAAGTAGGTTTTTGACATGTAGCGACTTCCAAAGAGAAATATGCTGTGGGAGTGGGCGTGGCCTATGTCAGAAGATGTGGCGCTATTTAGGGAAGACTTGGATATAAAGTTTATCTACATGTGATTAAAAATGTGGAAGTTACAGGCCAATATGCGTTTGCGGCCGTTACGGCGCCACCTAGTGGAGTAGATGCACAATTTTTGGTGTGGGTGGTCTGTGTCCTATTCTATATATACCATGTAAATTTGACAGTCCTCAGCATAATACTTGAGCTGAAATAAATGTTTGTTGTTTATCTCGTAATAAGCCACGCCCACTTTGACCAGTCGGGATTACCTTCAAGATATGGCCTCAGGAGTGGCCCAGCGTCATACCCACCGAATTTCGTAATAATCGGTGTTGGCGTTTAAGAGATATAACGTTCCCCTATTTGCAGCGCCGCCTAGTGGCCAACGTCAACCAAATTTGGCTCATACCCCCACAGTCACATGCCAACCAGATTCTGAGATTTGGTTTCGTTAGCATTTATTTTGACTGAGATATGCAACTGTATGCATTTTTATAGCTAGCTAGAAAATTTTATTCGTTAATAATTTGCGTATATTTTGACGGAACAAAATTCTTTTGATAACTTTGGGTCAGGTCCATCCAAAGACCTTACATGCCAAATTTCACACTGATCGGACAAAGCCCCAAGGGGGAGTTCGAAAAAGTACGTTTTCGAGTTTTTGTAATGTAGCGAATAAAAATTATAGGCGGAAATGGGCGTGGCCTAGCCCAGGAGAATCAGGGCAATTGAGGGAATCTGTCGATATGAGGCTTTTGAATGTGCGTCATACAGAGTGGGAGTTATAGGGCAAAAGGTGTTTCCCTTGGTTACAGCGCCACCTGCTGGCGGACATATGTCAATTTTTGCGCCTGAGGTACGTGCAGGGGTCTGGACCAACCTTCCAAATTGCACCGCCCTCCCTTGCACGGTTTAGCCTGCAGCACCACTTTTACCAACGGAAAAATAAAAATAATAATAAGAATAAAAATTTTAACAAAAACAATAGGGTTCCCAGCACCGCTGGTCCTGGGAACCGCGTATGCTTGCATACGCGGTCCCCAGCCCCCGCGGGCTTGGCCCCCTAATAAAAATCTTAACAAAAACAATAGGGTTCCCAGCACCGCTGGTCCTGGGAAACGCGTATGCTTGTGCATACGCGTCCCCCAGGCCCCGCGGGCTTGGCCCCCTAATAATAATAATCCTAAGGAAAACAATAGGGTCCTCGCACCGGACGGTGCTCGGGCCCTAATTAAAGCTGCAAGCAGCGTTGAACGGGCCCTCGCACCCCTATGCAACTCGGGGTGCCGGCAACTCGGGGTGCTGGTGACCACAGCCCCCACGCCATTCGGGTCCTGCGGCCGTCATGACCTTGTGGCCAGAGGCTGACTGGCACACGAGGTGCTGAATTTTCAGCCCCTTTGGACACTGTAGGAAGCAATGCCGTGTTACTTCCTGTCTCCACTAGGTTGTGCTATGACTATGACTCCTGAGCGTCATGCAGATGTGTTCAGGCCGGGACTTTTATCATACATGTGAAGTTTGGAGCAGATTTTACCATTTAATCCCATGTTATAGCAATTTCGTGTTTCATGGCGAGTCATCAAAAGTCGACGCCATGCCACACCCACACTGTTCAACGCTGACCAATTCTTTTAATAACTTTTAATCACAAACTAGTGTATATGGTACACACCACTTTTGAAGTCAAATCGGATCTGTTGTGGAGGCGGAGTTTGTTTAGCCACGCCCACTTATGAAATTAATATCATATGCTCAGGACGGGACCAGTGACAAACATATTAAGATTCAGGAAGATTTGACTAAGTAAACTGAAGTTATGTCCACTTTCTGTGTTTTGGCGAAACATCGACCTTCGCTGCGCCGTCAGTGCGGCATCGTTTGACGAGACATCATGGTCCTCACAATATAGCATTACCAACATCTTAAGGCCTTTCTGACCAAATTTGAGTTGAATATGGTCAACGTGCTCAGAGCAGCACCTCAAAGTCTAAAACATGGTATTTCCTGTCGCCAGCAGGGGGCGCTATGACAATTACAAAATTTCTGCATGTAGACGTGTTCAGGGTGGGACTATTATCAAGCATTTCAAGTGTGGTGCAGATTGGACCATTTATGATAAAGTTATAGCAATTTCATGTTTCATGGCGAGACATCAAACTTCGCCGGCACCTCACGGCCACGCCCTTCAATAAGAGCGTAATCTTTTAATAAGTTTTGCTCACAACCTTGTGTAGATGGCACATAGTGTTTTTTGAAGCCGTTCCGATTAACCCTGTAGGAGGAGTTCGTTAAAATACAAGACGTGCAAAAGGCCAAAAATGGCCGCCAAATTCAAAATGGCCGACTTCCTGTTGGGTTTGGCCAATGGGTCCAAGAGGCTTTTTTGTGCGCCTGGGTGTCATACATATGTGTACCAATTTTCGTGCATGTCGGTGAAATGTGCCACAGGGGCTGATGTTTAAAGGGCGTGGCCAAGCCATTTGGCCACGCCCATCATCGAAACTCAAATCACATGTTCAGGCCTGGACCATTAACACACATGTTAAGTTTCAGGCAGATATGACGAAGGACACTGAAGTTAAGGCCACTTTCCTGCGTTTTGGCAAAACATCGACTTTGCCGCACTCTGGGCGCAACGCCGTTTGACAATACGTCATGATCTTCACAATATAGCATTACCAAGGTCTTAAGGGCTCACTGACCAAATTTGAGTCAGATATGGTGAACGTGCTCAGAGCAGCACCTCAAACTGTAAAACATGTCATTTCCTGTCGCCAGTAGGGGCGCTATGACATTTATGGAATATTTTTCATATGGTCTTATTCAGGGCAGGGCTATTATGAAACATGTGAAGTTTGGTGCAGATCGGACCAATTATGCTAAAGTTATAGCAATTTCGTTTTTCATGGCGAGACATCAAAATTCGGCGCCACCTCACGTCCATGCCCTTCAACGATAGCGCGATCTTTTGATAACTTTTGATCACAAAGTAGTCTAGTTGGTACACAGCAATTTTGAAGCCATTCTGATTAATCCTGTAAGAGGAGTTTGTTAAAATATGAAACGTCCGAAACGCCAAAAATGACCACGAAATTCAAAATGGCCGACTTCCTGTTGGGTTTGGCCTATGCGTCCAAGAGACTTTTTTGTGCGTTTGGGTGTGATACATGTTTGTTCCGATTTTCGTGCATGTCGGTAAAATATGCCGCAGGGGCTGCTGTTTAAGGGGCGTGGCCTAACCATTTTGCACCTCCCACCGCCGAAAACCCTAATACACCTAAATTTACACCACGACTGATGCGTTTACCAAATTTGGTGAGTTTTTGAATATGTTAAAGCCCCCAAATAAGCGATTTACTTTTGCCAGAATAATAATAATAATCGGAGCAATTTCAATAGGGTCCTCGCACCGGACGGTGCTCGGGCCCTAATAATAATTAAAGCTGCAAGCAGCGTTGAACGGGCCCTCGCACCCCCACGCAACTCGGACTGCCGGCAACTCGGGGTGCTGGCGACCGCAGCTCCCATGCCACTCGGGGCCTGCTGCCGCCGTGACCTTGTCGCCAGAGGCTGACTGGCAGACGAGGTGCTGACTTTCACCCCCTTTGGACGCTGTAGGAAGCAATGCGGTGTTACTTCCTGTCTCCACTAGGTGGTGCTATGAGTATGACTCCTGAGCGTCATGCAGATGTGTTCAGGCTGGGACTTTTAGCATACTTGTCAAGTTTTGGTGCACATAAGAGCATTTATAGCAAAGTTATAGCCTTTTCCTGTTTCATGGCGAGACAGCAAGGTTGACCACAAAATTCAAAATGCCTGACTTCCTGTTGGGTTTAGCCTATGGGTCCAAGAGACTTTTTTGTGTGCCTGAGTCCCGATACATATGTCTACCGATTTTCGTGCATATCGGTGATACGTCCTATGGCGGTTTACTTTTAAGAATGGCGTGGCCAAGG
>JAWZSL010000273.1:0-27623 GCA_034769285.1 Lutjanus argentimaculatus | reverse complement strand
TTCTTTTATTTTATTTTTATTATTTATTTAATTTTATTTATTAATTTATTTGTTTATATTTTAGTATTATCATTTGAAATCATTTGAACTGAAAAGATAAAAGATATTTAAGTGATCTAAGACCTATTACTCTTCTAAATACTGATTATAAAATTTTCACAACTGTTTTGGCAGTAAGATTAAAGAATATCTTCGGTATTTTTCAACCTGGGCCCTATTTCCCTATGTGTATGTGTGTGTATGATTGATAGGTACAACTCTACTGCCAGCCCAAGAAGAGAAGACATTCAATCCCGAAACACTTTACCAAGCACACCTCAAGAAAACAGCTGTCCCACTCACTGCAACGAAGACATTCTTCAACAAGCAAAGATCCTGCGAGATGTCATCACAGAGTCAACGGTAAGAGAGACGCTTTGCATGCTGTTGACAGAGATTACACTGGCAATCTGAGCCGGTCTGTGGCAAAAAAAAAAAAGCACTTTTAATGCACAAACTTTTACTTCTAATATCTACCGTTATAACTCCTTTCGCAGCTGCCGGCTGCATCCACCATAACCATGATGAACCAATTTTAAAATGAGTTGTACCTTCATCACCATCAATCATACACACACATACACATGGGGAAATAGCGCCCAGTTTGAAAAATACTGAAGTTATCCTTTAAAAGAAGGCATATGCAAAATTAGTAGTAGTACTCAATCAGGATTCCTCAAAGGAAGATTTATCCATAAAAATATCCGCTTGGTTCTGGATCTTATAGACTATGGTCATTTAATCAATTCTCCAAGAAGGTACACGCCCCAGATTCGCCGTAGAAAGAGGTATAAGACAAGGATGTTGTTATGGTTTGGACATTTTCGTAGTCACTTCCTGTTTTATTTTGTAGTATTGGTTTCCCTTGTGTGTCCTTGTTGCTTTTACTTCCTGTCTTTGTCCTTTTCCCGCCCTTGGTTGATTACTGATTTGGTTCACCTGTTGTTGTCCACCCACCTGTGTTAGATTACCTCCCTGTCTATTTAGTCCCTGTGTTTCTCTTTGTCTTTGTCAGTTCGTCGCGTTGATTTGGTGTTTCAGTTTCTTGTGTGTTCCCCAGTGTGTTCTCCAGTGTTTTTGGTTTTCTCCCTTTTTGGATGGTTTTTGTTTCACCAGTGTTTGTTGGATGTGTTTTTCCCCTTTTTGGATTTTGGACTCCTGCCTGGCTCTGTTTTCTTTTGGATCCCTTTGTTCATGTAAGCCGGTGTTTTTTGTTACCTTTGTTTGTTGCATTAAAATTATCATTTGAACTTGCACCAGTGCTCCCGTCTGCATTTCTGGGTCCACCACCTCCAGTGTATTCGTTGACTTTGCACCAAACGTAACAGTACGAACTGACCCGAATCATGGACCCAGCAGACCTTTCACTGACCAAAACCATGGACCCCACAGACCTTGCACTGGCCTCAGAGGAGCTGAAAAGGGCCTGCTCTGAATTTGAGCAATTGAACTCTGCCATCAAGGGTTGCACAGATTTTAAGCGGAGGATTTTTGTGTATACTTTGATGGAAAAGACTCTTTTAGCAAGGCCCAAGATTTTGTTTTTCCCTCCAATAACTCGGGTCCTAACAGTGATTGCAGACTTAAAGCGAGAATTACAGGCTGACTTGGATTCTACCAATTCTGAGCTCAGCAAGGACTCGCTAAGCCATCAGCCTCCTGCTAAGCCAGCTTCTCTGCCAGCCAGTTCTTTGCCTGAACCTGCCCTGGACTCATTATCTGAGAAGCCCCCCAGACGCAAGCGTAGCTCTCGCCGACGCCATGCTTCTCAGCTGCCCAGCGCCCTCGAACCCCAGTTGCTCAGCGTTCTCGAACCCCAGTTGCCCAGCGCCCTCGAACCCCAGCTGCCCAGCGTCCCCGAACCCCAGCTGCCCAGCGCCCTCGAACCCCAGCTGCCCAGCGCCCTCGAACCCCAGCTGCCCAGCGCCCTCGAACCTCAGCTGCCCAGCACCACGGAGGTTCTGCTGCCCAGCGCCACGGAGGTTCTGCTGCCCAGCGCCACGGAGGCTCTGCTGCTCAACAACCCAGCCTCCGCATCTCCTGTCCCGGTGGGACCGCCGCCACCATCTCCTCTTCCGGTGGGGCCGTCGCCATCATCTCCAGTCCCGGTGGGACCGCCGCCACCACCTCCTCTTCCGGTGGGGCCGTCGCCACCATCTCCAGTCCCGGTGGGACCGCCGCCACCACCTCCTCTTCCGGTGGGGCCGTCGCCACCATCTCCAGTCCCGGTGGGACCGCCGCCACCACCTCCTCTTCCGGTGGGGCCGTCGCCACCATCTCCAGTCCCGGTGGGACCGCCGCCACCATCTCCTCTTCCGGTGGGGCCGTCGCCATCATCTCCAGTCCCGGTGGGGCCGTCGCCATCATCTCCAGTCCCGGTGGGACCGCCGCCACCATCCCCTCTTCCGGTGGGGCCGTCGCCATCATCTCCAGTCCCGGTGGGACCGCCGCCACCATCCCCTCTTCCGGTGGGACCGCCGCCACCACCTCCTCTTCCGGTGGGGCCGTCGCCATCATCACACGCCCCGGTGGGGTCACCGCAGCCAACTCCCCTTCCGGCTGGGTCACCGCCACCATCTCCAGTCCCGGTGGGACCGCCGCCACCACCTCCTCTTCCGGTGGGGCCGTCGCCATCATCTCCAGCTCCGGTGGGGTCACCGCGGCCATCTCCCCTTCCGGCTGGGTCACCGCCACCACCTCCTGTCCCGATGGGACCGTCGCCACCACCTCCTCTTCCGGTGGGGCCGTCGCCATCATCGCCAGCCTCGGTGGGGTCACCGCAACCATATCCCGTTCCGGCTGGGTCACCACCACCACCTCCTGTCCCGATGGGACCGTCGCCACCATCTTCTCTTCCGGTGGGGCCGTCGCCATCATCGCCAGCCTCGGTGGGGTCACCGCAACCATATCCTGTTCTGGCTGGGTCACCACCACCACCCCCTGTCCCGATGGGACCGTCACCACCATCTTCTCTTCCGGTGGGGCCGTCACCATCATCTCCAGCCCCGGTGGGGTCGCCGCAGCCATATCCTGTTCCGGCTGGGTCACCGTCACCATCTCCTGTTCCGGTTGGGCCGCAGCTATCATCTCTTCCGGCTGGGCCGCAGCCATGTCCTGCTCAGATGGGGCCGCCGCAGCTATCTTCTGTTCCAGCTGGGCTGTCGCCATCGTCTCCTGTTCTGGCTGGGTCATCGCCATCATCTCCTGTCCTGGTTGGGCCGCAGCCTCCTCCTGTTCTGGCTGGGCCGCAGCCTCCTCCTGCTCCGGTGGGACAGTCGCCACCACCTCCTGCTCCGGTGGGACAGTCGCCGCCTCCTCCTGCTCCGGTGGGACTGTCGCCGCCACCTCCTGCTCCGGTGGGACTGTCGCCGCCACCTCCTGCTCCGGTGGGACTGTCGCCGCCATCTCCTGCTCCGGCTGGACCGTCGGCGCCTGCTCCTGTTCTGACTGGGTCGCAGCCTCCTCCTGTTCTGGTGGGATCATCAGTGACTCTTCCTGCTCCGGCTGGGCCGTCTACGTCGCCGCCGCAGCCCCTTCCTGTTCCTGTTCTGGCTGGGTCGTCTACATCGCCACTGCAGCCTCTTCCTGTTCTGGCTGGGCCGTCTACATCGCTGCAGCCACTCCTAGTCCTGACTGGGCCACAGTCACCTTCAGAGGGGACCTGCCTTCGTCTTCGCCAGCGCCGCCGGCCTTCAGAGGGGTCCCGCCTTCATCTTCGCCAGCGCCGCCGGCCTCCCGACGGGTTCTCGCCTTCGCCTGTGGCTTCCTGCTCGTCCTCCCGACGGGTCTCGCTTTCGCCTGTGGCCTCCTGTTCGGCCCCCGGAGGGGTCTCTTCTTCGCCGCCGGCCTCCTGCTCGTCCTCCTGAGGGGTCTTGTCTTCGCTTTCGCCACCGGCCTCCTGCTCGTCCCCCTGAGGGGTCTCGCCTTCGTTGTCGACCTCCTAATCGGCTCTGCTCCCCTGGGTGGACTCCAGGCCGCCCGCCTGAAGTCTCCGGCTCCGCCTCTGCCCTGCCTTCAGGCCGTCCGCCTGAAGTCTCCGCCCCTTCCCTGCCTTCGGGCCGTCCGCCTGAAGTTTCTGGCTCTGCCACTGCCCTGCCTTCAGGCCGTCCGCCTGAAGTCTCCGGCTCCGCCTCTGCCCTGCCTTCAGGCCGCCCACCTGAGGTCTCTGGCTCCGCCTCTGCCCTGCCTCCAGGCCGCCCGCCTGAGGTCTCCAGCTCCACCTCTGCCCTGCCTCCAGGCCGCCTGCCTGAGGCTTCAACCTGGCCCCTGCCTGTCCATGGGTTTACAGACTTATGGACCCTGCCTTTTGTTGTTGCCAGGCTGTGCACCTGAGCATAGTGACGCCTTTGTTTTGTCCCTCCTCCAGACCCCCTCCACCCACCCAGTTCCTTGTGGACCCTTATGACTTTGTTTTGGACTTGTTTTTGGGACGTCTGGGATCCGTCCCTTAAAGGGGGGGTACTGTTATGGTTTGTACATTTTCGTAGTCACTTCCTGTTTTATTTTGTAGTATTGGTTTCCCTTGTGTGTCCTTGTTGCTTTTACTTCCTGTCTTTGTCCTTTTCCCGCCCTTGGTTGATTACTGATTTGGTTCACCTGTTGTTGTCCACCCACCTGTGTTAGATTACCTCCCTGTCTATTTAGTCCCTGTGTTTCTCTTTGTCTTTGTCAGTTCATCGTGTTGATTTGGTGTTTCAGTTTCTTGTGTGTTCTCCAGTGTGTTCTCCAGTGTTTTTGGTTTTCTCCCTTTTTGGATGGTTTTTGTTTCACCAGTGTTTGTTGGATGTGTTTTTCCCCTTTTTGGATTTTGGACTCCTGCCTGGCTCTGTTTTCTTTTGGATCCCTTTGTTCATGTAAGCCGGTGTTTTTTGTTACCTTTGTTTGTTGCATTAAAATTATCATTTGAACTTGCACCAGTGCTCCCGTCTGCATTTCTGGGTCCACCACCTCCAGTGTATTCGTTGACTTTGCACCAAACGTAACAGATGTGTCGTGTCAAAAAGCCTCAGATGATGGGCCAGTAAGGTCTGGGCTTGATGCCACAACACCTTATCAACCTTATTAAAAAACCTCAGCTTTTACCCTCATTTCAAAGTTCATATCATGGAAGGAAAAATCACTATCATAGAAGGAAAAATCACTGAAGGAGTAGCAAGTTCAGCCATACAAAGTTTATTGACTTCTCTGACATAGAAAGATCAACAAGCTGGAGTCAGACTAAAGAAAAGAACTCAGTACACCTGTTTATATACTATTTGGAGGCTCTGAAGCGTCTCCTCCTCTCTTGAACATTTTGAATCACATTCAAACATAATTAGGGGCCGGGCAGCCTAAGCTGCCAGGACCCTATTGTAATCCTGCATGTTCTTCTTCTTTCTTTCTTTCTTCTTCTTCCGAGGAAATCCTACTTCCCATGCATGAAAAATGACCAAACTTTGCACAAAGGTCCAGTCCCATGTCAGATTGCCTCAGCTGCAAAAACAGGCCAATAGTCCTGATGGTGGCGCTACAGCAAGCCTCTAAAGTTCAAAATTTTGAAAATTCATAATAAATCAACCATATGTGCTACAGATTTACAACTTTCACCACAATGTAGCCCCAATACTGAAGAAACTTTTGTACATTTAAACCTATTGCAAATTATGAAGTCCATCACTCTGTTTTTTTCAAAAACTGTAAAACTTATTAAACCTATCTCCTCCCACAATTTTTGTTCAGTTGACACCAATTGAAAATTGAGCCTACAGTGCATCAAAATGTTTGACTGTAAACGGTATTATAAACATATACTTGCAAATTCTTGCTAAATACAATTTCAATGTTCATGAAAAAAAATGACAAAATTTTGGAGTCATGGTAGATGATGTTTGGAAAATATCAGAATTTTGTCTCAAAAACTGAATTTTTTACAGCATTTTGAATTTCACTCTCATGCGAACAATTGGAGTCAATGCAAAAATGGCATTTTTAAACATCAGTTTTTCACTTTTGGAGCCAATAAATCATTGTTAAAAACTAATGACCAACCATCTCCATGCTGTCTAGATGCAATTTGTGTATTTTGGGATTTTTGTCTCAATAACTGAATTTTTGACAGCCATTTGAAATCTGCCTTTACACGCTAACAGCTGCTGTCTTGCACACAGGTGACTGACTTAGTCAATTTGTGAAGCTACAAGTGGTGTTTCCATTTGCCAATTAGCTCAGTGAGATAGAGGATGGTTCTTGGTGTTGAAGGTTGTGAGTTCAAGCCTCAGCTTGTACAACATTTCCATATGAGAAATCTACCCAAACTTTTCACAAAGGTCCAGTCCCATGCCAGATGTCCTCAACTGGAAACACAAGACAATAGTCCTGATGGTGGGCTACAGCAAGCCTCTAAATTTCAAAACTTTGAAAATTCACAACAAATCAACCATATGTGCTACAGCTTTGGAACTTTCACTTTGAAATTTGCTTTTCCATGGCATGGATGGCTGCTGCCTTGGCACCCTGATCCTTGGCTTAGTCAATTTGTGAAGCCACACATGAACTGTCACTTGCCAATTAGCTCAGTGAGATAAAAAACGGACTTCAGTGTCAGAAGTTGTGAGTTCGAGCCTCAGCTATGGCAGGATGGACTTTCAAATGTGAGGGCCTTATGTTCAGGTATCATGTTATGTGGATTAGAGACTGCTAAGATTTAAATAATTATGATTCAGGGAGTTTTGGGAAGAGACAAATACTCTTTATCAACATGTTTCCCTGTTATCCCTTGTCTCGTTTCCCTGTTTATTTGGCTTAGCTATCAGTCAATATGCAGAGTCTCTTGTGCCAGAAATTGTGAGTTCAAGCCTCAACTGATGTAAAATGCACATTAGAATGCCACCTTTTTTTCATCTTCCTACACTCTGCTTGTTGCTCAGAATTGCCTAATTTTGCCTAAAATTGCCCGGCCCCACCATTGCTGCGCAGCAGCTATAATTGTGTATTACTTTTCTTTGTGTCTTGGCTTCCCATGATTCAAAATACAGCAAAATTCTGCTTCTCTTAAATTCGTGTGGTTTAATCATGTATTTTTGTAAAAAACAATGTAAATCAAATGTCACATAATTCTTCCCAATTAATTTCCCTTTGACAGTTGACTTATGGTGTGTCACCCGATCAGTCATGTGTTTCAGGCTAAATCAGCTAAGGTAAAATACCTCCAAGGAGAACACCCTGCACTAAGGAAAACACCACTACCTCTAAAGAAACCATCCTGCAGTGAAAACTGCCACTACAGATGTAGCATCTCACCTCTCTTATTTATTAGTTACTGAACTACTGGCTATTCTCATAAAAAATCCAACACTGAGGGATTAAACATAAATGGTCAACAATTAATTATAAGTCAGCTAGCAGATGAAACAACGCCTTTTCTAAGAAACAAAGAACAAATTCCTTTAGCTTTACAAACAGCAGGGTTATTTTCTCATGCTTTCGGTTTGTGTTTGAACCTTGATAAATGTGAACTCATGAGTATCCACAATTGTTCATATGCTTCATTATATAATATACCTGTTAAAACAGAAACTCGATACCTAGGAATTTGAATTACTAAAAATCCAGTCACAAATGATAAAAACAACATTCAAAACACTATTGATAAATGTCAGAAGACACTAAACAATTGGCTGCAAAGAGATATAACACTGTTCGGCAGAACACTGTTAACAAAGATGGAGACTATATCAAGGCAAAACAAATACGGTCAATCATGCATCTAATGGATGAAATTAGTAATATTCTCAAATTGGAGGAGTTTAATGATAAGTATAATTTAAGTTGCCCCTCAGAAAATTACATTAAGGTGACACAAAACATTCCAACAGCACCTGTTCAATTAATTAACAATCTAGACAATACCCCAATGCCTAAATTACAAAAACATTACTATAAATCATATGGATTTCTTACATAGAAAGTGCGATCATAAATTTCTGAGACAACACCTGGTAAATACTATGTATCTGGACCAACGAAGACAACACTTAGACTCAAAGACTATGGGAAAACCAAAATTTCAGCTATTAGAGCAAAATTCTTGAAATTCCTCCTAAATACAAAGAAATAGATTTTAAAACTATAAATTAAATACACCCTTCAAATAATTTATTAAAAAACTATTTCAATTTGATGTAGATAACTGTTACCTTTGTAACACATGAAGAAACAACTGAACACCTATTTTATACTTGTGAGACTTTTCCTACAAAGATATCCAGATAGGAGTAATCTTGAACAAACAACAAAAAAAAATGAATTTCTAATTAACAACATTGTCATTATCACCAAAATTAATATACAAAAATGTCATTATGCAAAATCTTGTGGAATACACTTAGAAATGAGCTTTCTCTATTAATCAAATGTATAAGAAAGATTAAGCCCATGCTGCAAAATTCAGTGCACTCATATCTGAATATCATTTATTCTAGCCCCTTGCTCAGCACCTTAATCTTTCTCATTTGATTTACCCCCATTTTTATGTTTTTATTTTTTTTTATTTATTTATGTTTCTTTAAATTTATTTATTTTTGATATTCCCTGTCTCATGTCTTTTTCATATATAGATTTCATATCCCTGATTGCTTCTTTGTGTACTTTTTTTGTACAATAACTACTGTAACCTTACACCAAAAGTGCAATTATAAACTGTAAAGATGTTCCTAGGAGGTGTGTCCTTAAAACAAGCTGTTTAATTAAGTTTAACAGAGAATCTGTCATTGTATATTTGCTGTTGCAAATAAAGTTCATTAAAAAAAATCTCTATGAATTACTGGTTAAAAATTATTTATTTCTTCAGAGAGGAAACTGCTGCCCAGTGACTTGTAAATACTGTGTTGTTCAAATTAATAATTAACAAAAAAAAAAAAAAAAAAAAAAAAAAAAAAAAGAAAGCAAGAAAGTAACTGGGGGTATCAATAGATGATAAACTACGGTCTGACCATAACACCATTGGATTAACTCTTTCAGTATTAGAAAACACCTGTGGACCTGGGTATTGGAAATTCAATCAGAGTCTTCTCCAAGATGAGAAATTTGTTGGAAAGACTGAGGGATTTATTAATGATTTTTTTGCACTATAAGTAGCAAATTCTTTAATAGTCTGCGAAGATAATGTAGATTAGGACATGCAATTGCTTACTCATCTTGGCAAAATAAAAAAATTAAACTTAAAGAACAAACCTTAGCAGCAGAAGTTGAGCAGTTGACTCTAAACATTGATTGTTCAGTTGACACTTCTCCAGAACAGCTACAACATTTAAAAAATAAACAAAATGAACTATATGATTTATTGGAGGACAGACTGCTTAGAGTTATGACTATAAAAAGGCAGAGAGGATGGAGAAAGGGGAAAAAGTTCAAAACTCTTTTTGATTCTTCAGCATTGAAATAACTAAAAAAAAAATAAATTCTAAGCTAATTTTGAATAATGGAGAAGTATTGTCTACCCAGAGAGATATTTTAAAGGAGACGGAAAATTATTTTGGTAAGATATTTTCATTTCAGTCACCACCAATCCCACTCAGCTCTCACAACCTCTTTCCACAAAATTATGAAAAAAGTTTAACTACTGTGCAAAAACAATATTGTGAGGGTATGATTACAGAAGAGAAACTTTTTTCTGCATTATGTATGTCTTTTAAACCAGGGAAAACACCTGGAATAGATGGAATACCCATATCAAGCAGGAACCGATGGCCAATTTAAGGACCCTGTGAACCTTAAGAACTGGAGACCAATAACACTCCAATGTTATGATGGTAAAATACTGGCAAAATGTACAGCCAATAGAATGAAGAGTATGTTAACAAGTATTATCCATCAAAATCAGTCAGGTTTTCTACAGGGTCGTTATATTGGCAATAATATTAGACAGTTGTTTGAGAATTAAAAATTATGAGATGACTAAAAAGAGGGGCTCATTTTTATCGCTGATATGGAGAAAGTCTTTGATAAGGTTCGTTTAGATTTTATTTTTGAGTTTAGACTTTTTTAATTTTGGCGAATCCCTGATTAAATGGGTAAAAGTGTTATATAATGATACCAGCTGTAGGATAATTAATAACGGTTATATCGCTAAATCTGTGCTCCTAATAAGAGGAGTAAAACAAGGATGCTCTTTGTCACCATATTTATTTATTATTGCCATGGAAATATTAGCTATTAATGTGAGGTCTAATGAATGTATAGAGGGACTTGAAGTGGAGAATATGCAAACAAAAATCTTGATGTATGCAGATGATACTTGTTTCCTATTGAGTCCAAAATGTTCTTGTTTGCAAACCCTTCCTGAATTACTGGAACTTTTTTCATAATTGTTCTGGTTTGAAAGCAAACCAAGAAAATTACAGATTATTTGGACAGATGGACCAGTTAATGTGCTAGGTGTTGTGATCCCAGAAAACTTAGATGACCTTTGTAAAATGAATTATAATAATAGATTGAGAAGGATAGACAAGCTTTTACAACCATGGAACGGGAAAACATTAACACTTTATGGGAATATCTGTCTTGTTAATTTCTTGGTAATACCACAATTTATTTACATTTTTATGTCTCTCCCAACTCCATCACAGTCCTTCTTCAAGTCTTCTGAAAAAAAGATTTTTGAGTTTCTCTGGAATAAGAAATAAGGTGGATTACAATGACTAAATTTGGAAGCACTATGCTTCTCTTTGAAAGCATCCTTATGCAAAAATTATATTTGAACAAGGACTGGCATTTGTCTAAACTACTGGAGAGTATTCATCCAGTGTTTCAAAAAAGATTATACCCTTTCCTACAGATTCAGCTGGCTCACATACGTGTGAATCATTTGATGGGAAATGTCTCCATGTTTTTAAAAGGCAGCAATTCAGTGCTGGCTGTGTTTTCAGTTTCATCCCCCAGAAAATCAGTCCGAAGTCCTGCAACAAATAATATGCTTAAATTCTAAAATATTGATTGAAGGGAAACCAATTTTCTGGAAGGATTTATTTGATCATGGTGTTTGGTTCATTAATGATATCGTGTATGGAAATGGGAAACTTAGGAGCTATAATCAGTTTATTGAAACATATGGTATGATTTGTTCTCCCCATTCATATGATCAGTTGATCTCTGCTCTAGGAAAAGACTTGAAACGATGATTTTTTCTCTGTAATACTAGGTGATATCTCAGAGATGAAATGGTTACATTGTTAATTTGATTATTCTGTTAGGGAAAAGATTTATTTTCAAGGCTACCGATGAGGATTCCTTAAACATAAATTATTTTAAAATGTTTATTAAGCATCATTTTATGTTGGAAGGACACATTGCAAAAAGAAATGACTTTAAAAAGCACAGGGGAAGGTGGGGAAGATTCAATTTAAGTTGAAGGCTGGCAGTAACCCCAATGGTAATCCTTCTGTCTCTATATATAATAATGAACTGATATTGAATTTAATTTTGTTACTTGTTATGTATAATAATGAAATTATGTTGAATTTAATTTTGTTACTTGTTATGTATAATAATGAAATTATGTTGAATTTAATTTTGTTACTTGTTACATATAATAATGAAATTATATTTAATTTAATTTTGTTACTGCTCCCTAGAGTGATGGGTCTGTTTTCATGTATGGTTGCGACGACATATGTTGTGTGTTGTGTTTACATGGACATATAGTTTTAATTGTGTATTTGTAATTGTAATTTTAGTGTGATTCTGGTGTAGTTTGTTAGTGTTTAGGTTTGTTTGTTTGTTTGTTTGTTTGTTTGTTTGTTTTTATGTGTGTGGATTGTGGTTTGTGTCTGGTGATGAGTTGTGTCTTTTGTAATTTGATTAAAAATTGTATTTTTTTAAAAGGAACAATAAAATAACCAAATTGATCCTTTTAAAGTATTATTATTTGGATTTCTCTCTTGTTTTTATTTCTGCCAGCAATAAAAAAAAGAAAAAAAAAAGAAAAAAGAAAAGAAAAATCAGCTCTCTTAGCACTTTTTTTTTCTCTTTTTGGTTTAAATCTCAGATAAAAAGCACTCACTTAAGGGCATACTCCCTCTTGTGGCAGAAATAGGCAACAACTCAGGTTTCATCTATACAATGTCGAGTATACCTATGAATTACTGGTTAAAAATTACATATTTAAACTGGTGCCCAGTGACTGTTTAGTTATCTCTGTTACATCACAACATAAAACAATAAGTGTTTGAGTAAATGGACATTACACCTTCAAATGTTTGTCAAAATGCAAACAGGAGTACAGGATGAGCTGTGTCCCCCTAGAAAAATAATGCCCACCCCTGGATTAATCAAATGTTGTTGTTTTTTTTAATGATTCAATTACTTAACAATTAACTTACCTAAAACACATTTCAAAACTTGTCTCATTAATATTCAATATTTTATTCAATCATAATCCTGTAAAATAGGCACATAAAGCACATAGAATGATGATAATATTGTCATATTTCAAAATGTATCTATTTCCACCTATTTAATAGACTCCATGTCAGATGCCTGATCAGAAAAGTACTAGACGCAAATTCAAAGAAGCTATGATGCTTTAATTTAATCACTAATCACTGTCAACCTTCACTGAACTGGACACTCAGTATTTTGACTTAAAACTTAAATTGGTTATGACACAGAGTTATTTCATCATGGAGTCATTTGCAGGTAAAGGGATCACCAACAGTGTATTTTTTGCATCATTGTGGGCCAAGAAATGAAGCTCAGCTCAGTTCATCAGGAAGACTAACTTATGCCTCATTCATCCCTAACTGTTTTTCTCTCCCCCTCTCTCTTTACCCACTTATTCTCAATCAGCTTTCAAGAGCATTCACTCTTTAAGTCAACCAACCAGATTTAGCACAATCTCCATCACCAATCATGCTGCAAAACTTTACATCTGTTCTCCTCTCTGCCACTTTCAGCTGTCATTTCTGCATGGAATTGTTGCAACTCCCCTACACTCAATTCTCCTCCAGTTTTCTAATCCACTGTCCTGGCTAGCTCATCAGAAGTCAGCTGGCATCTCATCCAGATCTTCAGCCATCCCTTCACCATCACCACCAGTTTCTAGACTCCATCAGCGTTTCCTTTACTAATCATGGCTTCACTACTCCCTTTATACATGATGATGTCATGATGGAGTCAAACCGTCAAAGACTTAACACTTCTCATCTCAACTGTGCTCATGTCAAATAAATATATTTTATACATCAGAATAAAGTCTCTCCTGATTGAAATAATTTTTTGTTGTTTTTCTGCCAAATGCCTTTTAACCATTTCTCTGTCATACCTGGCTGATAAAGTGAACAGAAAGTACAAAACGGCAGAATAACAGTTAGATGGCACATTGCGTTAAGTTCACAGCAGCAATGCAGACATCACTTTTAACATGAAGGTGATGAAGAAACATCGAGAAAATCTATCTTAAGTGACGTCTACTAAGAGAAACATGGTCTCAGGGTGAATCCATACTCTGACCAGGCGCAGCAGTTCATAGCAACGCGTCAACGCACAATATGCAAATCGACGTATTTTCGTAATTGGTGACGATTACATTGACAAATCTCTCCAGCCCTTAGGTTTAATTTATGAGCAGAATTGGGAGTTTAATTTCTTAATTATTCTCTAGGAACTGTAAGTTTGAGACCGGTTCCATTTTAAAACTAGTTCTCAATGTCCATGAGCTGAGATACAAAAACATTCTTTTATCTTAGTCGAATGTCGAGGTCAAACATTGTACAGCATTAAGACGGCTTTGCAGTCATGTCACAAATTGCAGCAAAGAGCAAAAAAAGACAAAAATGAAATAAATGACTTTACGTTTAACTTCCACTGAGTTTTTAAAGGCATAGTTCACCCTCGTCTGGTGTAATGTAAGTCTCAACGTCCCAACTTCTCATTTGCACACTGTCACACATCAGACAGTGTGCATGTGCATGTGAACATGGGTCCAAGCTCAGGATCTACAGTGAAGATTCAGGCTCAAAACACGGTGTAAAAAACATTCTTTTCATCAACAGCATGTTGGGCTTTAGAAGACTTGGATTACACCAGACAAGCAGTATAGAGGCATTTTATGTTTTTTTTTTTCACATGTGAAAACTGGTCACCTTTCACTTCCACTGTATGGGAGATTCTGAAACGCTGTTTTCCTGTGAAACTCCAGCATGTTTTGTGCACTGAAAAAAAAATCAGACCTTCAATCAACATGACTGTGAGTAAATAATGACTGAATATTAATTTTTGAGTGAACTATCCCTTTAAATGATTTTGCCAAACTTTGGAAATTACAAACTTCAGGGAGATTTTAATGCAGTCAGTCACAAAACATGGGGTTTACAAAAACCCAGCACAACAACTGTAAGTGGCAGCTGAACTGTCAATTCGGCTCAGTCATTGTCATGAAAGGGTTAAAGCTGTGTGCCCCGTAACCTGTGTGGTGCACGGGAGAAGTTGGAGCATAGAAACTGAAAGTAAAATCCCCCGCGGGTTTTCTCACACACCTCGTTTGCGGCTGCACGGATCAGCATGGTATGTTGATGTTTTGCCTTGGTCACTAATTACATAGTTTATACACAATATGATGTTAATACGCACTGTTTTGCGAACGTGTGTTTATTTTTTGTTCAGTGCATCAGTGTGAAGTTCTGTTTGGCGAAGAAGTGTCCATTCACGAGTAATGTTGATGTTACAAGAGAAGCTAGCCAAGTCTGAGGAGTTTTTTGCACCCTTGGTGAGCGGAGCGAGGTATGTACGCTCGGACATTGGTTGTAAACACATTATTGTTATTACTATTACTATTTGTAGCACTCGTGCTATTCTCTGGTGTCATGGAGGATTTGTGTGTCAATTGAGGATTATTTAAATATTTTTCTAACTTTGTGTATCTGTATAAATAATATTTTTGAGTTGATTGAATCAGTTTAATATGCTCTGTATGTATGTGTACACGCAAATATTACACTGTAAAATTTAAGAATTTGTTTACACGGGTGTTATGTTACATTTGTGTTTATACCTTTATTTTTATTTTATTTATAGTTTCACGGTGCTTGACTAGATGACAGATTAAAACTACTGCACCCGTTATGGAGACTCTCTGCCTTATTGACGCCAAGGGCTGCTACAGTGAAACTCGGCGCTACATCTGAGTTATCCACCATACTCCACCTGCATCGTCCAGCAGCAGATACCAGATAACCTGATGCTCTCCACACCAGTGTTGGGATGCCACAGCTGCAGAGACTCTTGCCAACTAGAGGTTAAGATCAATCACAGATCTACACCCAAGATTAAAGTTGATGTGGTAAGAAGATTTAAAGCTACCTGCTTAGCTAATTCATCATACAACATTGGACATTTATAAAATTCAAGGACTTCCACATTCTAAATAATTTCAAAAAGGGTCTTGAATATATGATACTAACAAATTGTGTAAATTCTAGGGCCTGAAATGTACAGCTAAGGCCATTTTCATCTCAAGAGACCTTAACTCCTTAACGATATTTAAAGGGGGAATTTGTCTGATTTTAGAGTATTACCAGCATTCTTGTTTATGGCATTTTGTATTGTCTCTGTTTACTTATTTGGTGTGCCCTCAAAGTGTAAATGTCTGATGTGAGTGGTAAAAATATAGTTTAAAGATAATTTAAAGCCACCTCTCACCAAAATTTGAGTCCAGACATAAAACATTTAAAGGCTCTACAGTACAAACAGACACAAAAGACTAACAAAATGCTATCAGCTGAAGAAACAGACAACTCCTCAGAGGCACAACAGGTGAGGTCCAGCTCCCGTGAGCAGTGGTCGAGTTGTAAAAAAAATTCAGGGGGGGATGGTCAATTTTTTTCACCTTTAAAAAAAAAAGGGGGGGGGGGGGTGTAATTCATGTAAAGTCCTGTGTTTAAGCAAGGTAGTTAACAAGAGAGATTAACGCGGGTTCCTTTTTTTGGGCCTTGACATCACAAATTTCTGGGGACCCCAGAGACACTTTTTTCTAGAATTAGTTTTTGATCATGTTTTTATACTGTGTTGCAAATACAGAGTATCCAGGATTAGTGCACAAAGTAAGCCGTTGGTACTGCTGCGCTCTCTGAAGGCGCTGGTGCCGCGGCGCTTTCCAGGGTGCTGATCCTGCCTTTGATAATTTGTTTGTTCGGTACTGTTTCACTGTTATTTTCTGCAGTTATTTTTTCACAAATTCGTACTTCGTAATTTGACAGTGCCCATAGATAGCCTTTTGGGGGGCGTAGGGATTAATATTTTCCATAAAATTGCATTTTCTATCCTGGAAACAGGATAGAAACTATCCTGCACTATCCCGATGTATGTAGGTTCAAAACCTGATCACTTTAGTGATTAATCTGATGGTATTAATAATTATTGGTGAGGCAGAACGTCATTTCAACATTAATCAACAATATAATGAACATAATATAAGCTATGCAGCTGCGTACAGCTCGACCTTCGCTGTGGCTGCATGTGAGGATGAAATGCCAACTTCAGCTTGTGATCTGTCGCTGTCTGAATGAACAGCCTCGTGGAAGTGAGATTTTACGGTTCTTCATATTTTAATCCAACAGAATTCGTTAAAATAAGTCATTTGGTGTTTTCAAAGTCATGATATTGAGCTGAAACAGGTTCCACACTTCGTTCCCATTCACAGGCTGCTGCTGAGTGGAGCAGACGGCTCGCACCGCGCACACTGTGATGTTCAACATCGTAGTTAATTATCACTGAAAGTTAAAAAGCAAAACTCTAAAAAAGCTCTCACTCACTTGTTCTGGGGCTTTGGATACAGTCTTCGGGAGATTTTGGCGTATTTCTTCAGTGAGGGGCGCTTTTTGCCACAACCAGCTGCTCCGGTAAAACCATTACATGCAGTAGCCTATTTCACCTGATGTGTTTTGAATCAAGTATAAATCCAGATGATCTTGAAGCTCCGAGCTTCACCTGGAAGTTTATCTGAGATTCTAAAAGTTGCAGCAAACATCAGTCCAGTGGATTTTATCCTCCAGCGCAGTTTGTATCTTCATTGTTTAATTTTTTAAGTATTTTCACACAAAGTTGGTGTCAGACATGGCGTTGTGTGTCTCATTCAGATGATAGAGCAAAACGTTTCTGTATTAAGTGCATTAATTATCAGAAGTGCTTGAATTCGTGGCGATTTGTGATCGTTAATTGATTCATAAAAGCACCAGGTTTGCTTGTAGCGCATAGAAGTCAGAAAACACACAGTACCGCTTGAAAATTAAATCTTAAGAATAATATAGGCTAGCTATGATATTATGATGATATAGTAGACTAAAAGGTATGTATTATTTATTATTGTAGCGTGTATTTTAGCAAAGTATCCACTTTAATGGGAGATGTGAAGCAAAAATAAATAAATAAAAAAATAAAAATGCGCCGTTGCGGCGGTCAGAGGGGGTACTAGAATGCTGGCTGTCCAAGTGTTAAGATTGTGTGGTGTTTTAATTTTGGAAAGAATAATAATTAGTTAAAAAATATTTTTATCAGTAATTTTTTTTTTATCAATTACTAGACATTTCAGGCAATGAGTTTGGAGGCTACACAGCGAGCTTGGAAAACTAGCTGTGTTGTTATTGTGCATGCAACTTGTGGCGAGTCTGGCGACTTTTGTATAGATTAATAAGAAGTAATGATTGAGACTCCTGAGTCTTGATTTATAGCTCACCTCTAATTTTCGTCTTTTTAAAATACTCCCTGACATCGCGTTGTCCAGCCGCTCGTTAGGCCATGCTGACATTGCAGTGCAGCGCAGCTTGTTCCGCTCCCTCTGGCATCAGGCATCAACCAATTGAAAATAACAATCATGTTGCGTCATTGCATGTTTGCGTGCCCCTGTGCCCTCAGATTTTATTATTTCTTTTACTCAACATGCATACTACTTTCTAATGATGAAATAATTATATATAATTGTAAGTTATATTTCCAACATTTACTGTAAAAAGGGAAGGGATGGAAAGGGGGGATGGCAGTTTTACAGGGGGGATGATGATGCCATCCGCCCTCATCCCCCCTCAACTCGAGTACTGCCCGTGAGCGACGTCTAACAGAAAGGGGCCTAGAACTGCATGAACAGGAAGCAAAGAAAAATGAAAGAGCATTCAATAAAGTCTATGATTCCTGGAAGAAAACAGCAAAGGAGATTAGAACAAGACTCAAGACTTTATGCTCAGCTGAGGACCTTGAGGGAAGTCAAAGGAACATAAAATCCAAACACGATATAGTATACCAACATTATGAGGCAATTCGGCGCAACCATTCCTCCAATCCAGATATTGTCAAGAGAATGGATGCATGTGGCACTCTGACAGCTGAGATTTGCGACCTAACCAGTAGACGACTAGAGAATATAGCTGAAGCCTTCAATGACCACCTTGAGAAGGAAAGGGTGAGGATGGTATTAAATAAGATTGAATATGGGTCTGTCTTTGGAAACACAAATACAGAAACTGTGATTTCACAAGAATTAGACAACCACTCAAACGTCACCTCCAAGTCCTCTAGCAAACGTGCAGATGCAGAAGCAGACCTAGCTGCCAAACAAGAACAAGCAAAAGCTATGCAAAGACAACATGCACAACGAGCAAAGGTCAATAAACTGGAGAGTGAATGGAAACTCAAGGAAGCACAAATGCTAGCAGAAATTAAACAAAAAGAGGCCAAAATCAAATTAAAGCTAGAAGAGGAGAAAACAAGGTTACAACAGCTACAAGCAGACAACGAAGTAATCAGAATCAGAATCAGAATCAGAATACTTTATTTATCCCCGAGGGGAAATTGTTGATGTTACAGGTGCTCCTTACAAGATCAAGAAAGATATAGTGCAAATAGAAGTGAAATGTAAAAAATATAAAAATATAAAATAAGAATAAAAATATAGTGAGAAGTTTAAAAATATATATCTAACCTATCAAATATACACAGATGGTAAAAATAGATAATAAACAGACTATATACAGTGATGGTAAGGTATGTGCATTGCTTTCTGAAAAGAAAAATAGAACAAATTTGGAAAAGTAGTGCAAAATTAAGGATTATGTACATGTGCATTGTGGTATGAGATTGACAAAAATTGCATATTTAACAGTTTACAGTTATTGCACTAGCTAAATTATTGCACAGAGTAATTATTTAAGTTGTGTGAACTGGAGAACTGTATGAATATATAACAAATTACTGGGTGAATAGTCCAAGGGCCACTCAGAGGGAGGAATTGTACAGTTTGATGGCCACAGGCAGGAATGATTTCCTGTGGCGCTCAGTGGTGCATTCTGGTGGTATGAGTCTCCCACTGAAGGTACTCCTGTGTCTGGTCAGCAGAGGGTGGAGTGGGTGTGAGTCGTTATCCAGGATAGTCCGTAGCTTGGACAGCATCCTCCTCTCTGACACCACCATCAGGGAGTCACACTCAGTTCCAACAACGTCGCTGGCCTTGCGGATCAGTTTGTTGAGTCTGTTAGCGTCCGCCACCCTCAGCCTGCTGCCCCAGCATGCAACAGCATAGAGGATAGCACTGGCCACCACAGACTCATAGAAGATCCTGAGCATAGTTCGGCAGATATTGAAGGACCTCAGTCGCCTCAGGAAATAGAGACGGCTCTGGCCCTTCCTGTAGAGAGCGTCGGTGTTCTTTGCCCAGTCCAGTTTATTGTCAATGTGTACTCCCAGATACTTGTAATCCTCCACAATGTCCACACTGACCCCCTGGATGGAAACAGGGGTCACCGGTGCCTTGGTCCTCCTCAGATCCACAACCAGTTCCTTTATCTTTGCCACGTTGAGCTGCAGATGGTTCCGCTCACACCATGTGACAAAGTTGTCCACAGTAGCCCTGTACTCGTCCTCATCACCCTTGCTGATACATCCAACTATGGCAGAGTCATCAGAAAACTTCTGAAGATGGCAGGTCTCTGTCCAATAGTTGAAGTCCGTGGTGTAAAGGGTGAAGAGAAATGGAGAGAGGACAGTCCCCTGCGGGGCCCCAGTGTTGCTAACCACACTGCCCGACACACAGTGCTGCAGGCGCACGTACTGTGGTCTGCCAGTCAGGTAGTCAACAATCCAGGACACCAGGGGGCATCCACCTGCATTGCTGTCAGCTTGTCACCCAGTAGAGCTGGACGGATGGTGTTGAATGCACTGGAGAAGTCAAAAAACATGACTCTCACAGTGCTCGCCGGCTTGTCCAGGTGGGTGTAGACGCGGTTGAGCAGGTAGATGATGGCGTCCTCCACTCCAAGTCGGGGCTGATAGGCGAACTGGAGGGGGTCCAGGTGTGGCTTGACCAGGGGCCGGAGCTGCTCTAGGACAAGTCTCTCCAGGGTCTTCATGATGTGGGAGGTTAATGCCACGGGTCTGTAGTCCTTGAGTTCACTGGGATGTGACGTCTTCGGTACAGGAACGAGGCAGGATGTCTTCCACAGCACGGGGACCCTCTGGAGACTCAGGCTCAAGTTGAAGACATGCTGAAGAACTCCACACAGCTGGGGGGCACAGGCTTTGAGCACCCTGGGGCTGACACCATCAGGGCCTGCAGCCTTACTTGAGTGGAGCTTCAACAGCTGTCTTCTCACCTGCTCAGCAGTGAGGCACACTGTGGGGGTGGTAGCAGCAGCTCGTGTGAGAGTGTACAACAGCCTTGATGGCCTTGAAGACTGTGAAAAAGGGAACAGCCTTGCAGTCCCACCTGACTGCCAAAACACTGAACCCAAAAATCCACTCAATCCACAAGCTACACCATTCCAGCCTCATCCTGCACCATCTGAAGTGCCAACAGCTAAGGAAGAGGTCAGCCTGGTGCAGGCCATTGCCAGCTCATTTACATTAAGTCGCCTACCTGTCCCAGAACCAACAACATTTACTGGTGACCCTTTAAAGTTCATTGACTGGAAGATATCCTTTAATGCCCTTATTGACCAGAAGCCCCTCCCAGTTAGTGAAAAAATGCTTTATCTAAAGAGCTATCTTGCAGGTGAGGCACGCAAGTCTGTAGAAGGATTTTTCTACTGCAGCTCAGATGATGCATATCAAGGTGCCTGGGCAGTCCTACAAGACAGGTATGGAAGTCCGTTTGTCGTCCAAAGAGCCTTCAGAGACAAGCTCATGAAGTGGCCAAAGATATCTGCAAATGACCCAACAGCACTCAGGGAATTTGCTGATTTTCTTTAGGGGTGTGCCGAGGCTATTCCCCATGTTAAAGGACTGTCCATCCTGAATGATTGTGAAGAAAATCACAAGCTTCTTAAAAAACTGCCTGAGTGGATGGTGCGCAGATGGAGCCGTATCGTTGGAAGAGTTAGACAAATCTGGAGACTATGCAATGAGTTTATGCAAAGGGAAGCACAAATAGCTTGTAACCCCATTAACTCCCCACTCCTGATGAACATTAAAACCACAGATGAGCAGTTTCCAAAGAGAGCTAAAGCGCTCAACACAAACATTCAACTGAAAAAACCTCCCTCAGAAACACCAAGGCCACTTTGCTTGTTTTGTAAAGATGAAAATCATGGTGTTGCTAGGTGTCCAGCCTTTGCAGCAAAGAGTGCAGATGAGAAGAAAGCCTTCGTTCACGAAAATCACCGTTGCTTTGGATGTTTGAGAAAGGGGCACACTACCAAAGAGTGTAAAAGGCGGCACACCTGCAGCACATGTGGTCGACGTCATCCAACCTCCTTGCACATGGAGAAAAACACAAGACCTGTGGAAACAGCAAGTAAAGGTTCTGTAAGCACAGGAGACCATACAAGCAAAGAAATTCACAGGGTCATGACCCATGCATTGACACATGTTTCTGCCACCTCCAGCATTGTGCCAGTTCTTGTGTCATCAGCAACAGAGCCCCAGAGGGAAATTCTAACTTATGCTCTTCTCGACACACAGAGTGACTCCACCTTTATTTTGGAGGATTTAGTGGCAGAACTAAATGTGACCACTCAATCAGTGCAACTTAAACTCATGACAGCTGTCAACACAGTAATAGCAAGTAAAACTGCCAGTGGTCTACAAGTTCGAGGACTCATTTCTGAGACCTGCATCAAGGTGCACCAGGCCTACACGCGAGACTTTATCCCAGTTGACAAGTCTCATATCCCTACTAAAAGTACTGCACTCAAGTGGCCTCATCTACAACACCTTGCAAGCAAGCTACCACCCCTTCAAGACTGTAAGGTGGGATTGTTGATTGGTTACGACTGCCCATCAGCACTGGCTACCTTAGAGGTCATCATGGGTGGCGAAAATGAACCCTTCGCTCAAAGGACTGTGCTCGGCTGGAGCAGCACTGGCTACCTTAGAGGTCATCAAGGGTGGCAAAAATGAACCCTTCACTCAAAGGACTGTGCTTGGCTGGAGCATTATAGGGTCAGCCAACCCCCATTTGGATAGACAGGGAAGCCAAAGCTTTGTGCACCGAGTTGCAGTGAAGGAAATACCAGTGCCACATACCACTGACGTGCTCAAAGTCCTGGAATCAGACTTCAACGAAAGGTGCTATGAGGATAAGTATGTGTCCCAAGATGATGTTCGCTTCATACATCTCCTCAGTAACAACATTAAACAGAAGGAAGATGGACATTACGAGATGCCCCTTCCCTTCAAGGGTGGCGGTCTGCCATCTCTCCCAAATAATAAGAAGCTGGCTACTGTTCGGCTGCAACACCTAAAAAGGAAGTTAAAGGCCAACAAACAGTATTACGACCATTACACAGCCTTCATGCAAGAGATCATCAATAAAGGTGATGCAGAGCCAGCCCCTTCAGCATCCAGGGAGAGACTGTGTGGTACATCCCACATCATGGGGTGTACCACCCCAGGAAGCCAGGCAGACTAAGAGTTGTCTTTGTTTGCTCAGCAAAATTTCGTGGCATCTCCCTAAATGACACTCTACTGACAGGCCCCGACTTAATCACTCTCTGGTGGGAGTTCTTTGTCGCTTTAGAAAGGAAGCAGTTGCTGTGATCTGTGACATTGAAAGGATGTTCCACCAGTTCTATGTCTCTCCGGAAGATCGCGACTACCTGAGGTTCCTCTGGTGGGAGGATGGACAGTTAGAAACAGAACCAAAGGAGTATAGAATGACAGTACACCTCTTCGGTGCAGCCTCTTCTCCTGGTTGTGCTAACTTTGGCCTTAAGTATCTAGCACAGCAACACAAAGCCAACCACCCCTCAGCATCAGCCTTCGTGGAGAAGAACTTCTACATGGATGATGGGTTAACCAGTGTTCCAACAGTCAAAGAGGCAAAGGAACTGATTGTCGAAGCGCAGCAGCTTTGCAAAGGTGCAGGTTTGCGCCTACACAAGTTCAACTCAAACCAAAAGGAAGTCCTCTCCTGTGTGGCACCTTCTGAAAGGGCAGTAACCACTGACCTTCTCGACCTCAGTCCAGGCACAACACCAGAAGGTCACGTACTTGGCATTCAGTGGTCTATAGAGAACGACACCTTCACCTTCAACATTGATGCAGAGGACCACCTCCCAACACGCCGTGGTCTCCTGTCAGTTGTTGCCTCTCTATATGACCCACTTGGGTTTTGTAGCTCCCTTCACCCTGAGTGGAAAATGCATCCTACAGGAGCTGTGTCGTAGAGGCATCGGATGGGATGATCCAATTCCAGAGAACTTGCATTCACGGTGGGAGGAGTGGAAGAAGGGTCTCCAAAGGTTAAAGGAAGTCACAATACCCAGATGTTACCACCCTCAAGATTTTGGCAACATTGTAAGGGTGGAACTGCACCACTTCTCAGATGCCAGTAATGCAGGATATGGCTCATGCTCCTACCTAAGGTACAAAAATGACAAGAATGAATGCAGTCTTGTAATGGCAAAAGCAAGGGTAGCACCTTCAAAGATCACAAGCATCCCAAGACTGGAACTCTCAGCTGCAGTCACCTCAGCCAAAATGAGTGTTATGCTGAAGGCAGAACTTGAGATGAAAATTGATGAAGAATTCTTCTGGATTGACTCCCAAGTAGTGCTGGCCTACATCAACAATGAGGCACGGAGGTTCCATGTTTTTGTGGCAAACCGCGTTCAACTGATAAGAGAGTGTACAGATCCAAATCAATGGCACTATGTTGATACGGCACAAAACCCAGCTGACCATGCCTCCAGAGGTCTTCAGGCAGCAGAAATTTTCCCTCAGCTAGCTGGTTATCAGGGCCCAAGTTTCTATGGGAACAAGAGGTGCTTCCACCCCCTAAGCCCACAACAGAGTTGCTTGTTGGAGACCCAGAAGTTAAATCTATTCAAGTACTTGCAACCCAGGTCAGCGAGGAGAATGATATCCTAAACCGCCTCAGCCGATTTTCCACCTGGAACAACACTTGTGAAAGTAGTTGCCAGAATCAAAAGACTAGGGTCTAAGCTAAAACATCATGGTGACATTGTGACTGTTGATGAATGCAGGAGAGCTACTGAGGTGTTGATCAAGCTTGCTCAAAAACAAGCCTTTCCCCAAGAACTAAGGAGACTTCAAAGCAGTTGTCAAGAGGAAAATCTTGCAAGTTCAAGTCCCCTCTTTTGCCTCGACCCCATTCTGGATGGGGGACTTATTCGTGTTGGTGGAAGACTGAAAGAGTCAGCCCTCAGTCAAGAAGTAAAGCACCCCATTATTCTCCCAAAGGACAGCCACATCACTAAGTTGATCCTGTCTCACTACCATGCCCAGACCTGCCACCAGGGACGAAGTCAAACCCTGATGGAACTTCGAGCCAATGGATTTTGGGCTATTGGTGGGAGCAAATCAGTTGCCAAGCTGATACACAGATGTGTGCACTGCCGGAAGCTCAGACGACCAGCTGAGGAACAAAGAATGTCTGAACTCCCCAGAGAACGTTGTGAAGCCTCACCTCCCTTCACGTTCTGTGGCATGGATTGCTTTGGCCCATTTGTCATCAAGCGGGGTCGCAAAGAATGCAAGAGATATGGACTACACAGGGGTATTTTACAACAGCCAATCACACCACTTATGGTTTTTCTGAAAGACAATCACAATACAGGTGAATTACAGAATACAGAATTACAGTCAATTACAAGACAGGGGTGTTTTCCAAAAGCTAATCACTATACAGGGGGATTTTAAAACAGCCAATCACAATACAGGGGAATTTTCAAACAACTAATGACAAAACATTGGAGTTTTCTAGCAGCCAATCACGATCCAGGGGGATTTTCCAACAGCCAATCACAACATGGGGGACTTTTCCAACAGCCAATCACAGCACAAGGGGGTTTTCTGACACCCAATCACAGTACAGGGGAGTTTTCTAACAGCCAATCAGAACAAAGGGGGATTTTCCAACAGCCATCAGAACAAAGGGGGATTTTACAGCAACCAGTCACAGCACAGGGGACTTTTCCAACAGCCAATCACAGCACAAGGGGTTTTCCCACACCCAATCATAGTACAGGTGAGTTTTCTAACTGCCAATCACAGTACAGGGGGTTTTTCCAACAACCAATCACAGCACAGGGGGGTTCCAACAGCATAAAGTTTACAGCAACCAATCCTAGCACAGGGGACTTTTCCAACAGCCAATCACAGCACAGGGGACTTTTCCAACAACTAATCACAAAACAGGGAGTTTTCTAGCAGCCAATCACAATAGAGGGGGATTTTCCAACAGCCAATCACAATACAGGGGATTTTCTGACAGCCAATCACAACACAGGTTGTTTTTACAAAAGCCAAACACATCACTGGAGGATTTTCTAATAGCCGATTACGACACAGGTTTTTTTTTTTTTACAAAGCCAGTCACAGCACAGAGGGAATTTACAACAGCACAGAGAGTCTGACAAGAGTCAAACACAACTCAAAGGTTTTTCAGAACAACCAGACACAACACAGGGATTTTACAACAGGAGATTAAAGCACAATTGCCTTTTATAATAGCCATTACATCACATGGGGCTTTGCAGCCATCAATCACAGAGACAGGTGGGTTTTACAACATCCAGTCACAGCACAGGGGCATTTTACAACAGCCAATGATGGCACAGGTGAGTTTACAACAGCTAATGACAACACAAGGGTAATTTGCAAAAGCCAATCACAGCAGAGGTGAGTTTACAACAGCACTCACAAATCACAGGGGAGCTTCATATCAGCCAACCACAAAAAGGGGGGTTTTACATCAACCAACAACACAGGGGGGTTTATAGCAGCCAATCACAGCACATGGGGATTTTACAACAGTCAATCATAACACAGGGGGGTTTACAACTCCCAGTCACAACACAAGGTGATTTTACATCATACAGTCACAGCAGAGGTGAAGTTACAAGGGAGTTTCAAACACCCAATCACAGCAAAGATGGTTTTTACTACAGCCAGTCACAACACGATTGGTTTGTACCACCTTATCACAACAATAGGGGTTTTACAACAGCCAATTAGAACAATACAATAGCCAATCACAAAACAGGAGGGTTTTATAACAGCCATTCACAACACAGGTGTTTTTTTTTACCACAATTAATCACAGCACAGGTGCATCACATGACAGATGGGTTTTACAAAAGCCTTTCGCAACACAAGGGGATTTTACAACAGAATATCAAAGCACAGTTGCCTTTTCCAACAGCAAGGGGATTTTACAACAGAATATCAAAGCACAGTTGCCTTTTCCAACAGCCAGTTATATCACATGGGGCTTTACAGCCGCCAATCACAGCACAGGAGGGTTTTACAACAGCCAGTCAAACCAGAGGGATATTTTACAACAGCCAATCACAGTACAGGTGGTTTTTACAACAGCCCATCACAACATAGGGGGATTTTCCAACAGCCAATCACAACACAGGTTTGTTTGTTTTTTTCTACAACAGCCGATCATAGCACAGGGATCTGACAATAGCAAATAAAAGCACAGGGGGATTTTACATCTGCCAATCAAAGTACATGGGAATTTTACAACAGCCAATCACAGCATTAAGGAGGGTTTTACAACAGCCAACCACAGCACATGGAAGATTTACAACAGCAAATAACAGCTTTTAGCAGGTTTTAAAGTGATTTTTTAGTCCACAAAACACTGCTTAAGTTTCACAGTAAAACAGCGTTGCAGAATCTTCCAAACAATGGAAGTAAATCATGGCTAGTTTTCAAACATGAAAAAACAACAGAAAAAAAAGCCTACTGCTCATCTGGTGTAATCTAAGTCTCCTAAAGACCCAACATGCCAAGTTGACTTAAAAAAATGTTCTAGCCTGAATCTTCACTGTAGATCCTTAGCGTCGAGCCATGATCATGTGCACAGTGTCTGAACTGGGTGTGTGTGTGTTGTGACGGTGTGCAAATGGAATGTCAGGATTTAAGGGGACTTGGATTACAACAGTATGGAGGTTGTTTTTTTTTCCCCAAATGTTTTTAATGTTTCAAAAACTGGTTACCATTCACGTACATTGTTTTGGAGGTTCTGCAACACTGTTTTCCTGTGAAACTCCACCAGTGTTTTGCAGACTAACAAAATATGCCCATCCACCAATCGACATGAGGTTGAGTATTAATGACTGAATTCTCATTTCTGGGTGAATTATCCCTTTAGT
>JAWZSL010000272.1:0-27695 GCA_034769285.1 Lutjanus argentimaculatus | reverse complement strand
GTACTCTATTGTGTTTCTTAACAATTTAAGACAAATTGCACTTAGCCTGTTATCAAGGCTCATGGAGAGACAATACCCTATTAACCAAGATCATATATGATTCTCTTTTAATGTGTCAGTCATTTCTATATTAGGTGAGACTGTTCAAAATTAAACACTTACAGTGCTGTTGCCATTAATCACTCGGTACTGTGAAATGCATAAAGCATAGCACTTGTAAATGAGTTTGTTCAAATTAAATTTTTTGTGAGAATTTTTAAATAAATTCAGCTTTGATTATTTTTTTTATCCTCATAACAATATTTTTTATAGTTTTACAGTTTGGGGATCTAAATCATTCTGGATTCTTGACAAAATCTGAGGCACTCAAGTGGGTGATAATATAAAAAGCCTTTATTTTCTCATGGCTTCAATGCAAAAAACATGCCTACGCATTTCAGCTGTTAGGCCTTCATCAGGGTGAGTACAAAATGGCCACCTTTGGGCTCTTCCATTTAAAAGTTGGCATTTGTCACATGATCAAAATGGTCAGAGAAGTTGCAACATGATAGGTCCAGGGAGTCATATTTGCCTCAGATTTTGTCAAGAATCCAATAATTTTAAAAATATTTTTCCTTATATCAACAAGTCTTATGTGCAACACAAAACCAAAAAAATAAAACCAACCACTTTATTGCACCTCTTCTTTGTCAGTAATGTGGTTGTGTTAACGGAGCTTTGCTAGCTTATGGCACTACATTTTATAAAACTGACTGTGTTAAAATCATTTAAAATGAACAATCCAGCACAAAGTCAATTTAGGTTGTGATATTTAGCACAACAAGGTAGTATAACTGAAAATACAATCTTATTCCTACGCGCACATATTGGCATTGGTAATGAACAAGGAGCAGTTTAACATTTTTAGGTCCAGGATAGAATAACACAAATAACACACACACACACACACACACACACACACACACACACACACACACACACACACAGCTAGTAAATTTGATCAGTACATTGTTGGTTTGGCTCTGCACACAAGATTTGTTGACAAAAGTAAAACAGAGATACAGTTATCCTTTAAACCAACTCCTTCAAAAACACTGCAATTGCAAATTAAGTTATCAGCAGGGTGGACAGATGCTGTAGAAAGAAACACAAAGTAACCTTAAATAACCTTGTCTAAAGATGTTCTGAAAGTTATCAAGAGTTTAAGGTGTCACTGTCTTTCTTAGACCTGGACTTTGTCAGATCACCAAGGGGTTTTCATGCAAGAGAGCACATTGTCAGAAGATGCAGAGTCACCAGAAGACGGCAACTTCGAACGTGAAGATTCAGAGTCACCGGAAGACAGCAACTTTGACCATGAAGATTCAGAGTTACCAGGCGACAGCAGTTTTGAAAGTGAAGATTCAGAGTCACCAGACGACAGCAACTTTGAGTGTTCAAATGATCCACCAGGGAATGGAGCAGACACAGATATGGACATACCTCTGAAGGCCACAGGTAAGACATCACGGGCTGAGGCGTTACTGATGATCCTGACCTACGCTGCAAGGCATCAGATAACTGGATCTGCACTTGATGACTTGCTAAAACTCATCAATCACTTATTTGGACAAGATGTTGTACCAGCGTCTAAGTATGCCTTCAACAAAGTGTTTCAAAGAAACATGGACAAAGTCGAATTTCATTTGTACTGTAAAGACTGTAAAACCACTTTGGGAGGTCAAAATGAGGTGTTAGAGAAGGCTATTACAGAGTGTTCAGCTTGCAATTCACCTGTTGACCCAAATACACTTAATAATGGGGCCTTCTTTATCAGCGTTCCAGTTGCTCCCCAGATTCAGAACATTCTTCACACTCCAGAGCTACAGACTAAGCTAAGCTACAGGGTGGACAGACCAGGCAAAGCAGGCAATATAATATCAGACATTTATGATGGTGACTTGTATAAAGTTCTGTCAGCACCAGGTGAAATTCTATCAGATCCTAACAATCTGTCATACACATTTAATTCAGATGGTTCTCCTCTTTACAAGTCATCCAGATTTTCCATCTGGCCCATTCACCTTCACCTCAATGAGCTGCCACCAAACATTAGGTTTAAGCACGTGATATTAGCTGGGTTGTGGTTTGGATCAACAGAGCCTCAAATGCATGTTTTTCTTAAGCCTTTTGTCGATCAAGCAAAAGTGCTTGCAACCAAGGGAGTGTCATGGAAAAAGGATGAGAGAGTGGTCATCAGCAAAGTTGTGGGTCTATGCTGTTGTGTTGATTCCAAGGCTAGACCAACAATGCAGAACTGTACCCAGTTTAATGGGTATTTTGGCTGTGGGTTCTGCCTCCACCCAGGTACACTTGTAGAGAGACAAGTGAAATACCCTATCTCAGAATCAGATTATCCTGACAGAGATGCGGAGAGCATGCTGAAAGACATGGAGGAGGCTCTCAACCTAAAGAAAAATGTAAGGGGAGTAAAGGGGCCATCTCATTTGATTAATATGCCATTCTTTGACATTGTGTGGGGTTTTGCACCTGACTACATGCATGCGGTACTGCTGGGTGTTGCAAGGCAGCATGCAGCTCTTCTGCTTGAGAGTGCACATGAGCCATATTACATTGGTAACCCAAGTACATTAAGAGTGTTGAATGACAGACTCCAAAAAATCAAACCACCACACCCTATCACTCGACTCCCTAGATCAATCTCAGATTTCAAATCCTGGAAGGCATCTGAATGGAGGAACTGGCTGTTATTTTACAGTCTGCCATGTCTCGAAGGACTCATAGATGTGAAATACACCAAGCATCTTTGCCTTCTTGTGTCAGCAATTTACCTGCTTTTGCAAGAGGAAGTCAGTTTTGAGGAGGTCAACAAAGCTGATGAAATGCTGTTAGAATTTGTGATCAGATTTCAAGCGCTGTTTGGAGAGGCTTCCATGACTTCAAATGTACATCTTCTAACACATCTGGCCAAATCAGTGAAGTTGTTGGGACCCTTATGGGCACACTCTGCCTTTGTTTTTGAAAGTGCTAACGGGAGTCTTCTTAAGTTGGTGCACGGCACAAAGGATGTTCCCAAGCAGATTGTGGGCAAATTTTTGCTTCACAAATCCATCCCATACTTCTCAGCCAAACACAGAGTGAGTGACCGTGTTTTGGGTTTCTGTAGCCAAATGACTGATAACTCAAAGGTTCAGAGCTACAAAAAGTGTGACAATACCACTGTTCTTGATGGTGGCAGGGTCAAGCATCTCACTCAGGCAGAGCGCCAGGCTTTTGACGCAGCAGGCAAACAGCCTTCAAATGAAATATTCTCACACAAGAGAATGATTCACCAAGGCATTGTTTTCACCAGCCACGATTACAGCCGAGCAAAGAGACGCAATGACTGGTGTGTCAGACTGGATGATGGATCTAGGGGGCAGTTGCATCAGATTCTCTCTTATGATGTAGATGGAGAAACTGAGCTTGGCCTGTTGTTAATCCCATTTTACACACTTCCAGCTGCATTCCCACAAGGCCTTTCAGTGCCACACATTACATGCGTCAGACAAGGTGACAGAACAAAAATGCAGCTGATCTCAGTACACAGGTTATACCGCAAGTGTCTTGTTATAGAATGTGCTGAGAAAGTGTTTGTGTGTGACTTGCCAAACTCATATGAGAGAGACTGAAACATGTCAGTAGCTGTTCACATTGCTATGGTGGCTCTGAAGGTCGAAACACTACAATATTTCAAAATAAAAACTTGCATTAAAAATAAACAGAAAAAAACAAACAAACAGCCCTTCTAATTACAGAGAGGAAGGGACAACATTCTTTGTGATTGGACAGAACCTGCCTTTGGTATCATTTCCACTTGCATTATTTGCGCTTCTCATTGCATATGTCACTGCTTTTGAGACTGTCTCTGCTTCACTTAGTTCCCAACACTAGCGACTACAGCCTCTCCCAGTCTGCTATTGCTCTTCTCAGGATTGCTATCCTACAGAGCTGTCTTTGCTACCGGAGTGTCTGTGTTAGGCCAAGCAGACATGCTGGGCATCTGCAGCCGCACTGCCTCACCACTGCTCAGCTCTAAGGACACCAGACTGTCCGACCTGCTTAACAAGCCCAAAGGCACAGCAGCAGCGGCTGCTGGAAAGGCAGGTGTGCATAGGGGGGAGTGAAACATTAAAGCTTATGATCAACTTTGTCAGCATCACTGCTGGCTGTTTGTTATTTTTTATTTAATTTTTATTTGTTATTGAACTGTTATTTGCAATAACTGTTACTGAACTGTTTTTATTATTGAACCGTTTTATTATCTATTCTTGTTCCTGAGAAGAGTAATAGCAGACCGGGAGAGGCTGAAGTCACTAGTGTTAAGCTGTGTACACACCTAAAGTGACTTTTAATTGTGGCAAGATGAAATTACATATTATTAAGCGCGACAGTGTGGGTGCGACTTGTCGCGCCAGGAGGTGACTCGCGTGTTGCGCAAGTTCAAAATATTCAGCTTCAGCAACAGATTTGCCTCGCGACAGCCAGTTGTAGTGTGCATAATTGCGGAGCGAAATGGGGTGCCACTTACCAGAGACAGATGAACAGGCACTCAGCAGCCATCCTACAAATCCGAGCACCAATCCTAGCCCACAGGTTGTCAAACTGGGCACTGATCAGCCTCAAGTAGCACTGGAAATGATAAACTCTCTCGCATTATATCAGTCGTGGATGTCCCACACGGGTTGGGGAACTTAACAACATCAGGATCAGGGTAATAAAATCATCCAGAGCCTGTTGAGTTGTGTCACACAGTTCCGTGTCAGCCAGTTAGTGTTAGCTCGTAGCATCAGGAGGAGGAGGAGTCATTTTCTAACATGAACCATGGCAGGTTTAATCATCCTTCTGCACAGTATCAGTTGTAGAAGTCCCAGAAACATCGGAAAACTAAACAACGCCGTGTCTGTGTTCATAACAACCCTGTGGTGTATAAGGTCGTGTTGTTGGAGCTCCATGGTATTCACACACAGCAACAGCTGTTTTGCCCGCTATGTCTGATTCAAAGTCTGTTCGGTAAATTCTGGCAACGTTAGTGCCGTCGGGATGTCATTAGAGAAGGCTGTGTGCACCTCTGCGGGATGTTGTGCACCTAGACACAATGGCTTTTGGCCCTCTAGCATCTCTGAACTTTCCACAGTGAGGCAGCGGGAACAAGCATATCGCCTCCAGGCCAAAGGGCGACAAATTAATTTGACCAAGTTGCGCGATCACGCAACTTTGTTGCTTTGGTGTGTTTTCATAATCGATTAATCTGCCTATTATTTTTACGATTAATCGACTGATCATTTATTCCATGAAGTGTCAAAAAAGTGTGAAAAATGCTCATCTCGATTCCCTATTGCCCAATGTGACGTTTTCAAATTGCTTATTTTGTCCAAACAACAGCACAAAACACAATGACTCTATTTTTATTATCATAAATGATACAAAAAAGCAGCAAATCCTCACATTTAAGAGGCTAAACCGGCAATTCTTTTTACTTATTTATTTTAAAAGTGACTGATATGATTATCCATTATCAAAATAGTTGTCAATTAATTTTCTATTGATTAGTTCTTTTCCTCTTCCTTTCCTTCTCCACCACTGTGTACCACAAACCAGCTTTAAAGGTGCATACCTTTGAAAGTGTGTAGATGCTGCTGGTGTTACATCAAGAAATACTTTGGCTTATTCACTCTATTCACTTGCTTTCACTTAAAGAACACTTTAAATGTACAGTACCTCCAGTTAACAACAAATAATTTTGACATTTCTTATCTGAAAATGACTCAGAATGATTAATTTGTTATATGATGGATTTTTGGTAATTCTCAGCAGCTAATTAAATATGTGTGGCATATTCAGTCTTGGGCATCAAGTACATTTGTGTGTTTTATTGATTTATTTTTTCTGTTGTTGAATTGTTTGAACTACTAATGATATATTATTGTTATCTTTGTTTATCATTTATCACTATAAACTTATACTATATACTTTGTGCTAACATTTTGTCTGTGATGTCAATAAAGACTTGCTGAATTAAATGATTGCATTTAGATTGCCTGTTTGTTATGTACACAAATCTTTTTTTTTTTTTTTTTTTTTTTTTTACTCTCAGTACCTAAATTCCAATCATTTTTACACACAACGGAATTATTACATTAAAATATTTTTGAAAGTTTTGAGGGGTTTGTCTTCCAGCCAAATTGTGTTGTTGGGATGCATTGTCACCAAAAATTGTCTGTATTATGCACTGGAACTATGCAGAATGTTTTTCTACAAATTAGAGTACTCACCCTTGACCAGAATTAACTATTCCTCTTGTTATTTAGATTCTATTTCATTCTCTATTCGAATAGTGTTTAAAGACCAGGGGTCATTTCTTTAATGCTAATCAAGTCAGCAGATGTGACCTGATGTGAAGAAAGATTGCATCTTAGGATGGGGTTAAGGGCACTGGAAAACCTTAAAGATGCTTGTTTTGAATAGTGTTTGAGTGACAGATGAAGCCCTTAAAAATGTTTGATATTGTAATGTCATATATATATATATATATATATATATATATATACATATACATATATATGAATCTGTATTTGCCCAGTCCACATATGTCCATTTGAAGCTCTCTCCCCAGTCATGGGAAAGAGTGACTATTATTAGCCTTGCCTTGGTTTTTGTTGACCAGTCCACCCTCCTCAGTATAACTTGCTGGCCATCCAACCATCTTAACCAGCTTGACCAGCTTACCATACAAGCTTTGATGGTCAGTCCAGCCAGCTTGCTGGCCATCCAGCTGGTCCAGCTCGACAACCAGATTGACCAACCAACACCAGCTTTGGTGACCAGCTAACCAAGCTGGCCACCTGTACTGATGGACCAGCAACACCAGCCTGACCAGCTTGTCCAGCCTGGTAAACCAGCCAAACTTGCCTAATACCAGCTAAGACCAGCCTGGACCTGCTACCAGCTTTAGCTGGTTTAAGCTGTTTTTTTCAGCAGGGAAGTACTGTTACATTGCTAAAATAGGCTATTAGCCTACTCAGTTAAAAGTAAGTAGCCTGTTAGAAAAATACTTAAGTTAAAGTAAAAAGTACACAAAAAAAAGTAGCCTACTCAGAGTAGGCTATTAGTTACTTTTAACTGATGATGTCACCATGACGTCTCCAGAGGGTTACAAACTTTGTGTATTTTACTTTGCCAGTAGTTAAAATTTTAACAATCAATTAATCATTAAGATACAAAGCAAGTGTTTTCCCCTCATTTTGTTTGTTTTGTTCTCATTTTAAGTTTTTACTTTTTCAATAAATGTCTCCATCAGACAACATGAAGTTAGATGAGGTGCAGTTACTGCCATGATTATTGATTATATGATATACTTGACATATAGTTTACTTACTTTAATATCCATAAGTACATTTTTAACTGGTTAAATTCTTAACGCAAAATCAATTGAAGACCAATCATTGACATTGTTTGTTTTGTTTAGTTTTTCATCCATATGTCCTGGTTTTCATTGGTCAGTTTGTGATCAGATCACCTTATTGGCTACAGAAATGCAGATGAAAGTTTTGGATATTAATTAGGGCCCGAGCACCGTCCGCGGTGCGAGGACCCTATTGTATTCCTTAGGATTATTATTATTTTTTTGTCGCACTATTTTCGCATTTTTGGGGGCTTTAACATACTCAAAAACTCACCAAATTTGACATGCACATTCGTCTTGGCGAAAATTTAGGTGCTCGGGAAATCTCAGGAATGCCCGTCGCAAAATGGCGAAATGGCGCCCCCTAGAAATTTTCAATCGGCCCCACGGGCGGCCCGTTTGATGAAATCCTCCGAAAATCGGAGGGGTCGTGGGGCATCCCAAGACGCACGAAAATGCGTGCTTGGACTTTTTTCTAAAACGTACAGGAAGTCCGCCATTTTGATTTGAAAATTCTGATGTTGGCGATTTGCGAGGGTCCTCTAAAAGCTATCTCCTCCTAGACGGTTCGTTGGATCGGCTTCAAATTTGGCATGCTGCAACTAGACCGCTTGATGATTAAAAGTTATTAAAAGATCTCGTGTATCTCGTACGGCGTTGCCGTGGCAGCGCGGCGAAGTTTGATGTTTCGCCATGAAAAATGAGAGCGCTATAACTTTGCCATAAATGGTCCGATCTGCACCAAACTTCACACGTATGATAATAGTCCCGCCCTGAACACATCTAAATGAAAATAATCTTTGAACGTCATGGCGCCCCCTGCTGGCGACAGGAAATGCAATGTTTTACACTTTGAGGTGTTGCTCTGACCACGTTGAACATATTCAACTCAAATTTGGTCAGAAAGGCCTTAAGATGTTGGTAATGCTATATTACGAAGCACAGAACGTCTCGTCAAACGGCGCCGCCCTGAGGGCGCGGCGAAGGCCGACGTCTCGCCGTGAACCACGAAAGTGCCATAACTTGGGCGTACTTGGTCGAAGCTTCCTGAAACTTCACATGGTTGTAACTGGCCCTCCCTTGATCATATGATATGAGTTTCGTGAGGGGGCGTGGCCTAACGGCTCGTCCACGCCCTTAAAACTGCAGCCCCCGCGGCCCGTTTGACTGACGTGAACGAAATTCGGTACGCACATGTATCACACCCAGACGCACAAAAAAGTCTCTTGGACCCATAGGCTACGCCCAACAGGAAGTCAGCCATTTTGAATTGAATGTTTTTTTCTTGAGTTCTCTCAGAGCTATCTCCTCCTACACGGTTCATCGGATCGGCTTCAAATTTGGCATGCTGCAACTAGACCACTTGATGATTAAAAGTTATTAAAAGATCTCGTGTATCTTGTAAGGCGTTGCCATGGCGGCGCGGCGAAGTTTGATATCTCGCCATGAAACACGAAATTGCAATAACTTTGGCATACATGCTTTGATCTGCACCAAACTTCACATGTATGATAATAGTCCCGCCCTGAACACATCTACATGAAAATAATATTTGAATGTCATGGCGCCCCCTGCTGGCGACAGGAAATACCATGTTTTAGACTTTGAGGTGCTGCTCTGACCGCATTGACCATATTCAACTCAAATTTTGACAGAAAGGCCTTAAGATGTTAGTAATGATATATTATCAAGACCAGGATGTCTCATCAAACGGTGCCGCCCTGACGGCACGGCGAAGTTTGATGTCTCGCCATGAAACACGAAATTGCTATAACTTTGGCATACATGCTTTGATCTGCATCAAACTTCGTATGATTGATAATAGTCCCGCCCTGAACACATCTACATGAAAATAATATTTGAATGTCATGGCGCCCCCTGCTGGCGACAGGAAATACCACGTTTTACACTTTGAGGTGCTGCTCTGACCACAAATTTGGTCAGAAAGGCATTATGATGATTGCACTGCTGTATTGTGAAGACCAGGAAGTCTCGTCAAACGGTGCCGCCCTGACGGCGTGGCGAAGGTCGATGCCTCGCCATGGAACACGAAATTGCTATAACTTTACCATAAATGCTCCGATCTGCACCAAACGTCACACGTATGATAATAATCCCAGCCTGAACGCATCTACGTGCAACTCACGAGTCACGGTCGTAGCGCCACCTAGCGGGGGCGGGAAGTAACGCCGCGTTGCTTCCTGCGGCGTCCGAAGGGGCTGTAAATTCAGCAGCTCGTCTACCGGCGGGCCGCGGTGGCCGCCCCCCCGAGTTGGCCAGGGGTGCGAGGGCCCGTTCAACGCTGCTTGCAGCTTTAATTAGAATTGTACTCAGTACTCAACCATGATTTTAAAAGTAACTAAGTATATTACATGGATCAATGAGTACTTAAGTAAAAGCAAAAGTACAGACTTGAAAATCTACTCATAAAAGTACAAGTACCCCAAAAAACTACTCAATTACAGTAACTTGAGTATTTGTAATTAAGTACTTCCACCCCTGCCCATACACACATTCAAACATTGATGGCTACCACGTGGGCGCTAACCTGCTCATCAGAGGAATCTAATCATCTTGACCAATGCCCATTACGCTAGTTTAATTCCTTGAACCTCCTATTTTACAGTGTCCAAACCTCTACTTTTGTATTTGTTTAACAACCATACCTTATATTCTGGTTTTATTAGACTGGACCAACCTACGGTCGAAGAATGATGAAGGGATACCTCCACAGCAAAGGCATCCATGCCTCAGAACAGAGGGTTGCAGCTGCACTGCAGGCTGTCCAGCCTCCTTATCATGACACCCGTCGCCAAGTAAGTATGCACATAAACTCATTTGTCTAGTACTACATCTGCAAGTGATACTTTCTCAGATCAAATAGCCCTCCTGCCTTTTGTGTTTTGTGTTTTGTTTTTGTTTTTTTGTAACTTCCTACCGCTGAAGCACTTCACATTCAAATTTACCAAGTATTCTTCTGTCTTTTCTCTAGGGCTTAAGGAACCTCAATCCTGTGCCATACCAGGCGGCCTATTTTGGTCAAAAAATCCATATTGACCAAAATGAAAAGATGGCCATGTATGGAGTCACTTATGTTGTGGCCATAGATGGTTTTAGTGGCAAGATTGTGGCCCACTCCATCATGCCAGTGAAAAATAACCTGATCATTTATGATGAAGTGTACAGGTGAGAGGTTGTGTTAACCTTCACAGATGCACAAAGTTATGTACTCTTTGAAAACATTGTCATTAATAGTTTTAACAACTTTTCTTCAAAGTTATCTTTGGAATATGACTGGTCTTTCATAGTAATGATACAACATTTTGGCAAAGTAAAAAAAAATAAGACATTATTTTGGCCTTATACGGTCATGTCAGAAAGAATAAGAATAAACTTGGAATGGACAGCTGATTTAAACAATGTCCAGCTCATTGTAATAAATAATGCCAGTGCCACTTAACTCTTTTTCCCTGTTGGCTTTTTTATTATCTTTTGTAGTAAATCCATATTATACATTCTGTAATGAAGCATGACACAATTTAAGTATAAAAAAAAGTTTGTATTTGGGTGGTATTAAAAGGGATACATATTCTTAAAGCAGCACTAATATGCTCGTCTACAGACAGTTGATGGATCGATTAAAATATGAAATATGCCCTATGTTGTGATAGGATGTGGAATTTGAGACAGTGCCTCATGACAGAATGGGCTGGTTAATTTTTTTTTCATCTTTCATTTCCATTTTCATTGAGCAGGAATGCTGTTGTGACCTATGGCCTTTGGGACCAAGTGAGGGTGGACCATGGAGGAGAATTCAACCTCTGCCTCTACATGCAGGAGAAACTGTCAGGGTACAGGTTTCAGCAAGACCGGCCACCTTATCTACAGACAGCATCAACAAGGGTAATTAAAAAGTTTTCCTAAACATTATTTCTCTCGACATGTGTGTGGGTATTTATCAGTTGGACAGTGGAGTGTCTGGATTGTTGTGTGTATGTGTGTGTAGCTCCTGTCTATCTGTCTAACATGTTACTAGATTATATCATACAGTGTAATGAAATGATTAGCATTTCTTCTTCAGAGTTATAGTTTGCACTTACAAAGAAATGAAGAGTGAATGAAGAGCAGTAAAAAAATCTGTGTAAATTGTTTAAATGTGTAGGAAAGATCAAAAAGTCCAAAGGGCTAATAAATGACCCTCCCCTCTTAAACCTATAAATAACTATACTTGGCACCCCTCATCCCCATACACACATGCACATACAGTTATCTGGCATTTTAAAAAAAAAGATAATCTAGGAATATTTCCAAAAATGTGTTCAATTGACTGGGCATGAATGTTGACCTAAAAACAACCATATCAATGTTTTTGAATTCTTCTCTTCTGTTCTGTATTTTTACAGAACCACAGGATTGAACGTGTGTGGCCTGAAGTAAATAACCGAGTGACATATCCACTGAAGGCAGCCTTGGTTCAACTGGTGGACCAAGAGGTTTTGGATATGGAGGACACCACAGTCCGATACTGTGTGTCCAACCTGACCGGTCAGGTTGCCAGCATCGGACTCAACCGATTCATAGAAGCTTGGAACTGTCACACGGTTTCAGGTATATGATCCATTTTCACAGTCATATTCCAGCACAAAAAAAAATTCACTGATCAGGAAGCTTTCTATGAGGATTACTTTCCCCTTGGCAACACCTAGCAGCTTACCCTGCTGCTTTCTCAGGTCCCACTGAGCATTTTCAAATTCAAAATGTGTAAAGTAAATTATGTGCAAGTAATTACATTTTAGAGCACATCATATTCTCATAAATTAAAACAAAATAACCAGTCTTGTGAAATTTATGAACATTTAAAAACGTAATCAATAGATTTATTTACATAAGAACTGACAAACTAGCTCCTTGTTTTTAGCTGCATATCTTTTGCATGTCATGATTTTCCTCTCTGTGAAACATTCACATGAATTGGATATTAAATGACTTAGGCAGCTAACAACAAAACTGTGAAATTTCAGCTGTCTGATGGCCAAATCAGATATATACAGACAGAAGACTTATGTCACTAAGTAGGCTTTAACAATACTGATACTGTGATATTCACAGTACAATGGAAGAGAAATAAACTGACTCAACAATTGTTTTGTCTTTCATAAGGAAGAGGGATTCCAAATGTCCTAGCCGAGGGCGGATGCCAGGTGAAGTTACCTGAGGAACTTCTGCCAGGTTCAGCAGAGGCTGCTGACCTCTACCTGCAGGACAGGGGTGCAAACCTGACCAGGGAGTCAGTGTTTGGGTCCAATCCCTTTCAGTCCCTGGAGGAGCAGCAAAATGCAGAACATAATTTTACTACAGCATATCCAGACATGGGAATTCTTTTTGACAGTGCTGTAAACCAACAGCCTCCCCCCTTCCAGGAAGCTGTAATGGAGCTGATCTCCATTTCACGGAGACAGCATGTGTAGGGAAGGGGGAGTCTTATTTTGTTCACGGTTAATTTTGGAGGTTATTTTTGTTAGTCTGTTAAGTTTGGTGTTGTTCGTGTTGTGTTTTTAATAAATGAGAATTTGTTGTACTCTCTTTACTGAGTTCCGTTTCCTGAGTGGTACATTTGGGTTCAAGTGCTAGTTCTATTAGTTCAACACATCCCACACAGACATGCATACAGTTTTGTTTAAATACATTCAAACCATTGAAGTGATACTCTACTTTGTCAATACAGTCTACTTTCTGAGTGGAGAAGTCATGTTGATTCTCCTCTGTTGAGGAGTACTTTGTATGAATATGAAACTGGCTATATCTGTCTATCAAACAATTAATAATAATACGTGATAATTAATATTCCTTATTAATTAAAGATTCCTAATTGTTTATTCTTGTTGGGAGACACATTTTGTTGAATAAAATCAACATGACTTTTCCACTCAGACAGTAGACTGACAACAGGCGTTGTAGACACCATATGAGGTGTTTATGGTTTATTTACAGGCACACCATAGAGGATCTCATTTTTCTACACACCACCAAGAGTGGGAAGTGACTTCACGTGGAAAAGCCTAACCATGAACAAGGGTTGCAATGTTGTTTGCAATAAATAAACAAATGCATTATAAAATAAAATGAAATGAAAAACATTCCCATTGAACATCTGACTGTGATAGGGAATGTGTAATGTCAAGTGAAGCCACTGCTGTGATACAGTAGCTGCTTTCAACTAGCCTACCCTGTGCATTGAGGCCCTCCAGAATTGACGAGAATAGAATAACTTTTATAAACTGTATGTACAAAGATCATGAGACAAGTTTGATTTGCAATTAATGCATAAACCACCACATCCAGAAATATAAATGTACATGACATCAAACTATTATTTTAGGTCATTTCCAATTTCTCATTTGATAAGTTCACATTTTCAGTATAAAGCTTAATTCTATGAGTGTATTACTTATGCATTTCTGGAGTTTTTAAAGTGCAAAAACACAAATGCAAAGCAATAAACCTCTCTCAGACATCATTTTAGCAGCATTCACAGTTCAATATATTGCACGTGTGTGTCAGTGCATATTGGAGTTGAGGGTGATTATAGCTGTGGGGAAGAAAATGTTTTTAAGTGTGTTTGTAAGTGCTTTGATGCACCTGCAGCACCTGCCGCAGGTCCATCCTAGATGATATTCTGTGCCCTGCTGAGGCAGTGGCAGTATCTATCTATCTATCTATCTATCTATCAATCAAACAAATAATAATAATAATAATAATAATAATACATTATTAATTAAAGATTCCTCATTATTTATTCTTGTTGGTAGACACATTTTGTTGAATTAAATCAACATGACTTCTCCACTCAGAAAGTAGACTGACAACAGGTAACACAGGCGTTGTAGACACTCGGGGTGGCGCTGTTGTGTCCAGCGCTGGCGCCAAGGTGTTGACATCGTATGTATCCTATCATATTATTGATAAATGAATGATTATAATTTAATACACACAAGTCTAGAAGTTGTACTACGTTTTCTTTGAACCAGCATGAGTAAACCGCGTCATATAAAGATGCCAGAGTAAAATTAATGAGTTTATAGTTCCCCTTGTCCGTCAGTGAAATAGGTCCGGGCTGTATATTTGGTACATTTTTGGAATACACGTTTACTGTCAGTTAAATTAAGGTCACATTACAGTTTACATTGCTGATAAAGGCTGAGCAGCAGTGTAGCAGTTAAAATGCAGAACCCATCACGGCCAGTTGGCCTCAAGGATTTTGACTCGGGAAAGGAGTCTCCTTTGCGGTTGTTATGACAACCAATGACGCCCGGTGCAAGGGTGGAGAAATAATAGCAGTCGGATGAAATAATCGCCAAAGGACTAATAAAACACAATTTGTATTCCTTGCAGCTCTCCATTGAATCGGCCTCCACACACCTCTCGGATTAAATGAAATGATCGCAGGTCATTTTAGTGTAGAAAGAGAGCGGTAGGCTATCTTAAAAGAAGTTAGCGGTTAGCACGCTAAAGTTTTATTGTGAAGTTATTACACACGACTTCCGCTTCCGGTCAGTCGTTGTTACGGTTATATCAAAAAGAATAGAAAAAGAAAAAGTGAATTTCCAGAAATCAAATTTGGACCGTTTTTTTTCGATTTGGTTTTTCCGTTTTTCGTTTTGAGACACAAAATCAAATAACGGAAGTACTTCCGTTTTTCGTTTTGTGTCTCAAAACGAAAAACGGAAATACGGCCGCATTTTCCGTTTTTCCATTCTTTCGTTTTGAGAGAAAAACGGATTATACTTTGATACCCGGACCGTTTCTCCTTCATTTTTTCCCCCAAGGCCCCTACATATAAGGAAAAATCCCCTGATGAATCTGATAACAGACTATAATGAGTCAGACTACTCCAGACTCTGAAGGAAGTTCCTCTGAGCCTGATGAGGACACAGAACTCCATCCAGTTGCAAAAAAGCCTCTGCTATCTCTGTGGTATCTGGTTTTATCTTCAGCAAGCCAAGCCATTGATTCTGAAACTCCTGTTAAAAAAAAAAAAAAAAAAAAAAAAAAAAAACCACCAGAGACAGCCCTAAGAAAAAATTGCCTCAAGCCTTCTTCAAAAATTGCATGACACCTGGAAGCTGTGCACGGAAATGTAGAAGAGGTTGCCAGAGCATTTCTATATCCAAAGAACTCAAAAGAGAGACGCAATGCATTAAATATTCTGGGACGGCGTGGAAACTATAATGCTCTTGTTGTAAGTAAGGGAGCTGGAGAGCTCCAGGCCTGCCACAGACCTCGAAAAGCTAGATCTGCTTTTGATTTTATTCTTTGTTTTCATTGTCAAGGACTCTATGCCAAGAGGACTTTGTGAAAGCACATGAAAATCTGTCCAGCACGGGAAGAAACCGATGATGAATCAGGACTGGGAAGCAGCAAGTTCGATCCAAATGTGCCTTAAAACTGCTGTTGTTCGTGAGATTACTGAGGGCTTGAAGAGTGTGATTTCCTGCATGAGCTATGATGAGATCACTCGGACGATCCCAAATGACAAACTTCTGTTGCAGTTTGGACAACACCTCTTTGATCTAAATGGGTCAAGAAAGAACAGACATGACTTAATTAGACAAAGACTTCGAGAACTTGGGCGACTGTTAGTAGTTGCTCAGAAGAAAACTCCTATACGGAAAGCAGAGGAACTCATCTATCCATCCAACTTCAACAGTGTGATATCTGCAGTGAAAGAGTTGGCTTAGCCCTAAAAGTTGGCCACAGTCTGGGTGTACTTTGGGAGCTGGTAGAGACTGATAATTTGTCCACAGTTGACAGGGGCTACAGCCTGGTGGAATATGCTTGCGAATTCAAGACCATTAAAAAATTTCAGATGGAAGGCACTGATAACCAGAGGCGCAACAACCACTATGAAAGAGTTGAAGTGGAATGCACCACCAATTTTACCTTTCACTGAAGACGTCAAATGTTCGGACTCTTACATGGAGAAGGTTAAAGATGTTGCTGAAAGAATGCTGAAACTCTCTCCCTCTGCAAATAACTATGCAACACTTGCCAAAGTGACGCTGGCACAGGTGATCATTTTCAACAGAAGAAGAGAAGGAGAGGTGTCAAGAATGGAGTTGGCCACTTTCATAGCAAGTAAAAAGTCAGAACTCAACAAGGACATGGAAGCCTGTCTCACCCCTCTTGAGAAGAAGATGTGTGATTTCTTCACCGGATTAGAAATCAGGGGAAAACTGAAAAAATGAGGCAGAGGTGACATCTTAACTTCTCTCCACTTCTTCTGATGCCACTCTCAATCAAGGTAAAAATAAGATAGGATTCATTTTTTGTACTAAGTGACAGTAATGTATCCAATAAAACCCCAAAGTTGGGTATGATGACAGAATCTGCACTGTAGTCAGTCAGTACATGCTGTAGCAGTCCTATAGCAGGTTGTAGTACTGGATAATTAGTAAAAGTAGTTAACATACCTCATCCATATTATACTCAGATTAGTTCAAATTAATTTACATGTAATTTAAAATCACAAACTATGCCGCCTTTTTGGGAGTGTTTACAAATTAAAAACTAGTGTAGTAAAACCTGCTATTCATGGTCGTCCATTATTTGTCACTTGGCCTCTGTTGTCCAGAAAGGTAACTTGACATCCCCTTTTCTCTTTTTCTTTACAGACATTTCACAGACACTTCTTAACAGAGATAACTCTAAACGTAAGTGGGATGACAGTGAGGTATGTGCTGTTGAAAGACACATGATGCGCTTCATACACGCTTGCAAGGTACCGCAAAAGATCGACTGTCTTCGGTGTATCAATCCAGAGCCCTACGCACTGAGAGACCACAACTGGACTGGTGTAAAAAAAAATTACATCAGAAATCGAATCACTGCCTTGAAGAGAAAAGCTTGTGCTAAACAATAAGAATATTTTTTGTTGCTTTTCAGATAATTGTTAACTTCATATTTCTCTTTTGGAAGAAATAGACTCAGCTTGTTATTTAGCTAACAGACAAAATCTTGAACTCTTCTATTGTTAAAGTGTACCATGGTAAACTATACTTGTTTGATGTATACTGTTAGTTGAAGTATACCTGTATCTGAACTTATTTCTGTTTACAAAAATAGTACCACTTTGAGACTGGCCCTTCCTGTTACTTAAATGGCCAATTATGGAGCCATTAGCATGGTTCTAGCCACAGAAATTGTTGCTCTGAGCTTTGTAGTCAACTATTTTTACTGACTGTACTGTCCAGCTACCCAAGTTCTTGACTCCTATGGAAAATCTGTAATTTTAGAGGACTTTCCATTTCCTCTGTTGGGCTCTTGTACATGATGTTCACACATTGTGTTAGTAAAACACATTTTGACAGCATACCTTAGTTTGTTGGGTGATGTTTATTTTCATGCAAATTTGATTATGGTGCCAATGTGGCTAACATATTCAGTCTAAATCTTATTTAGAACAAGGCATTTCCTATAGAATTTTATTGAAACCCAACTGTTGTGGCTAGGCACAGAGATAGCCCTGTCAACAATAAAACTTGCTAGTATGGCAAGGATTGGCCATTAGTTTAGCCATCGTCCTTCGGTTGTTTTGGTTTATATTGAATAAGTTAAATAAGAGTAAGTTAATGCATTTTTTTTAGATATGTCAAGAACTATTCGGGAGCAGAATTGAGACTGAATTTGAATTTCTGAAGGTTAAAATTCTAGTTGGACAAAAGTTGTCTGAAACTAAAATCTCAGGTGATTTTCATAATCTGGGTATTCCCGGTGATACATCCTACCTGGTGGCATCTCTCTAAACCATTCAGAAAGCAGTGTTCTCAAAAGTAGGGCGCTTTGGTGGGCGCCCCCAAAGAGGACATAAGTGAGTGTGGGTGTGTGTGGACGTGTATGTGTGAAAAAAAACAAAAAGAACTTCAGGATGATCTCATGCTGCTGAGGTGTTATCTATCCGGGTGACCGCAGGAGAAGAGGGAGACTGCAAGCTGAGGCAGCTATTTTAAAGGGGAGGGCACACCGGGATCAGGTGTGGCCCATCCTGCTAACGACCCTCCTGCAGACAGAGAGAGGAAAGCAGCAGCAGCAACAACAACAAGGAGAGCTGGTGCAAGGAGGAGGGGTCGTCACAGTGGCACTACGACTGTCATGTAATATTGTCTACATGACAATATTTCGTGATAGTCATAGTGTGTTCAGTGTGGGACTGATATGAAACGTGTGAAGTTTGGTGTAGATCGGACCATTTATGCTAAAGTTATAGCAATTTTGTGTTTCATGGTGAGACATCAAAATTCGATGCCATGCCACGGCCACGCCCTTTAACGACAATGAAATCTTTCAATAACTTCTGATTACAAAGTAGTCTAGATGTTTCACAGTGATTTTGAAGTCTTTCTGATTTATCCTGTAGGAGGAGTTTGTTAAGATACAACATGTGGAAAACACCAAAAATGACCACGAAATTCAAAATGGCCGACTTCCTGTTGGGTCCACAAGGCTTTTTTGTGCGCTGGGGTGTGATACGTATGTGTACCGATTTTTGTGTATGTCTGTGAAGTGTTCTGGGGGCTGCTGTTTAAAGGGTGTGGCCAAGTCATTTGGCCACAACCATTAACGAAATTCATAGCATATGTGCAAGGCGGGTTTGGTACCAAATGTGTGAAGTGTCAAGCAGATGCAATCAAGTACACTGAAGTTAAGGCCACTTCCTGTGTTTTGGTGAAACATTGACCTTTACCATGCCGGCAGGGCAATGCAACGCTTTTCTGACCAGATTTGATTTGGATATGGTCAATATGCTGGGAGCAGCACCTCAATGTGTAAAACATGTCATTTACTGTTGCCAGTAGGTGGCGCTATGACTATAGCGGATGGAATATTGTCATGTAAATGTGTTCAGGGTGGGACTGAACATGAAACATGAAGTTTGTGTTTCATGGCTAGACATCAAAATTTGACGCCACGCCACAGCCACACCCTTCAAGGATAGTGAAATCTTTTAATAACTTTTGATTACAAAGTAATCTGCCATTCTGATTAATCTTGTAGGAGGAGTTCATTAAAATACAACATGTAGAAAACGTCAAAAATGACCACGAAATTCAAAATGGCCAACTTCCTGTTGGGTTTAGGCTATAGGTTCCCGCAGACTTTTGTGTGCGTCTGGGCATCATCTATGTGTGTACCAACATACATATGTTGGTGAAACCTGCCGGTAATGGTGGTGTTTAGAGGCTGTTTAGATGAACCAGTTAATGAACAAGCATTTATACGTAACTTTAACATAAAATTAATAAACAGTAAAAAGGGCATAACTAATCCTTCTTTGAAATTCTTTATTTTCAAATAAACTGACTTATTAATCAAACTTCTAACTAAATAAAACTTGTACAAGGATTGACAGATAAATCAGCTAAAGTGTTCATCTATAAATTCGTTATCTGAAGAGAAAAAAGTAATCCACAATTCTTTACTTAAGCTATTTTTGCACTGTGAAAACTAGAAGTTATCCTTTATTATTATAATTACTATTATAATCTTCACAGTATTGTGGACAATGTACAACGTAGTCATCCTGCTGTATTTAATGTAATTTACAATGATGATACTTCTGCTTCATAATTTTGTTTCCATCTGAAGCAAATGATGAAGGCACTCACTTCAAACTACTGTCAGAGAAAGATAATTTCATCATTAATTCCTCAGGTTTTATTGACAAAAGAACTTCAGAGCTGTACTCCTGCATTCATTATGCAGCATCTATGACTGAATACATACAGTAAGAAATGAGGAAAATAATGTGACATTAACATTGACATTTTTGTATGTACAGTTTACTATGTACTGCTATCTGTGCACTGAGTTATTCAGACAGGACACAGTGTCATAAAGGAAAGTGTCCACTAGTAATGACTCAGTCTTGTTAAGACACAAACTGCACTGTGGACAATAAAAAATGCTATGATCATCATGGGCCATAAAAGTGGATTGTTTTTTCTGTTTAGTCTTGGTTTCACTGCATCTTCATCAGTGTCAAAGCAGAGACAAAATGAGAACTTATTAAGGATGCTAAAGTGTACATCTGTGAATTTATTATCTAAACAGAGACAAAAGTAATCCAGCATTGTTTAGCTATTTTTATGTCGGAAAAACTAGGATTTTTCCTACTTCATTATGATCCACACAATGTTGTGGTCAACTACTACTTTATGCTGTTTCCCTCTGCAGCCAGAACAAATGATGGTACTGACTGAAAACTACTGCAAGAGAAAGATCATTTCAATGTTAATTATTCCTGAAGTTTTATCCACAGAGAACCTCAGAGCTGTACTCTTGCATTCATTATGCAACATCTATGACTGAATACATACAGTAAGAAATGAGGAAAACAATAAGATATGTGGATCCTGTGATTATTTACAAACATTAACACTGACAATATTGTATGTACTACTATCTGTGTACTCAGTTGTAAATAAAGATTCTTTATGCAGAGTACAGTGGCAACTTTTATATGAGCTGCAGTAGAGAGAGATGTAAATCTTCAGAGTCAAACTAGTAATGATTACCAGCAAGTAATGAGTCAAGAGAGCTTAGAATGAGTAAAATCACCTTGAAATATTTTCCCAGAAATGATCATTCTGAAAGCTGATCGAAACCAGCTGTAAAAGAAAGCATAGATGAATGGATTGAGCATTGAATTGAAACCATCCAAGCCAAATACATGCATAATAAATGTTAAATGGTATTCTATAATTAACATAAGGGTAGATGGTCCAACAAAGAAAGAAAGGAGTCCAACAGATCAGAAAAATTCCCATCACAATAGACAGAGTTTTGGTGGCCTTTCTGTCCATCTTACTTTCAGACTTTGTGCTCTGACAGTTTGTGTTCTGGATGCTGCGTGCCTGTCTCTGTGCCACAATCAAAATCTTTACATAGAAGGCAGACATTATGAAAGCTGGGAGGTAAAAAGCAAAAACATCTTGAAGACATATAATTGCAAAGCTAAGAACAGATAGAGTCCAGCTCAGCAGGATCATTATCACAATAACACGGACATTTATTTTAGTTGTGTACTTCAGAGGCTGACACACAGCATAATATCTGTCAATAGAAATAAAGCACAAGTTCCAAACTGAAGATGCACACAGATAGAGATCAAAATCGTCTAGCACCGAACAAGAGTTTCCTGCATCTGGTATCACAAGATAAAGCAAAAGCAAAACCCCAACAAGAAGGTCAGTTACAGCGAGAGAAAGGATGAGGAAGTTTGCAGCAGTGTGGAGCTGTTTGAAGTAAATGATGGAGGTTATTACAAGAAGGTTGCCACAAATTATAAGAATTGATAAGGACCCAACAAAAATATAAACAAAATACATGGCAGGGACAGTTGTTTTGAAAGATATATCTGGTGGATAAAGACAGAGAAATTTTTCCTCAAAAGCATGATCAGACCTGTTGACAAAAAAGTTAGATTCCATGCATAAATAATCAATCATCAATCAATCATTTCTAGTTTTCTATGGGGATAGATTTTCAGTTACTTTTAGTGCTCTGTGTGTTTCCCACTATGCCTGTTTGATTTGTGCATCTGTACTGATGGGAACCGTCGGTCTGTGTCACTGAGCAGTATATTTGGATCAGTTATTCTTTGGGATTCATTAGCATATCATTGTCAAGCGACATTCTCATAGGAGTTCTCAACGTGGTACAATTTAGTGTTGTGCCTCCATAAACTTGCAGGACTCATTAAATATGTGTAAAAATAACACAACTTCACACTTTGAAATTGCATGATTGCATACAACAAAGAACACTTTTGTGTATTTATGACATGCCAATTCTTCCCATTAACTTCCATGGAGAGCAGATCAATAGTCGGGTGACCTTCATCATCAAAAGTTAACGCTTGGTTTATGTTATGAAACTGTTGGAATTAGGGTATGTTTAGACAACAAATCTACTTGGTTAGGTTTGGGGAAAGATCATGGTTTGGGTTAAAACAAGTATGTTAAATAACTGGGAAATAAGTTTAATATGTCATAATCCCACTTATTTCAGATTCCCCCATGTTAGCAGTGCAGTTAACAACACTTTCCTTATTTGCCTGATAAATCATATGGAATCTGTTTTCCTTTGAGCCTTCACACAAGGTGTGCAAAATCTTTTATTTAAAATTTCTTTTCTAATTTACAGAACCCATTCATGGAGACACTGTGGTCTACATGGGAGGTGGAGTTTGGGGTGTCTGTGACAGCAGAACAGAAGAGAAAAGCCTTGGAAGGGGCACATACGTCTCAATCTGTATGGCCTTAATCTGAGCCTGGCAAGCCCTTATTAAATTCAAGGCACTACATTAGCTTCATATTCTAAAGTCAAACTGAATCTAATCTAAACTGAATCTAAATCAAACTAAAATGTGCCCAGATGTAGATTCTACCTGTGAAAGATGCAGACGCTCACCTGCCTCTCTAGCACATTCAAACTGATTGTGATTTTATCGTTGATCATCTTAATAACAAACTGAAGTCAACATTGGATTCAGTGGTTCCACTTTTAACAAAAACAGTGAGAACAAGATCCATACCACCGTGGAGAAATGAAGAAATTAAAAAACTGAAAAGAACCTGCAGGAGTGCTGAGAGGAGGTGGAGAAAATCCAAGCTGACAGTTCACAATGAAATATTTCGTCAACACCTCAAAACCTACAATAACACAGTCAAACAAGCAAGAACTTCTCATTTCAAAAAATTAATCTCCGACAATAAAAATAACCCCAAATTTCTATTCTCCACAATTGAGTTTTTAACCAATGGTAATTTTAACAGGTCTCCTATAACAACAACCGACACCCTTTGCGAGGCTTTTGCAGACCACTTCAGGAGTAAAATCGATGACATTAGATCCAGTCTTTTATCCCAACAAATTTTAACACTCCTGGATCATTGTTTTCACCTGAGGAGACGCTGGAGAGTTTTATCCTGGTTGATGCGAGGACACTTGGTCGAGTTTTCTCCCAAGTAAAGCCCACAACCTGCCTTTTAGATCCAATTCCCACACCGTTTTTTAAAGCATTTTATGAATTCTTTGAGGAACAGCTTTTATATATGGTGAACTGCTCTCTTCAGATGGGTGTCTTCCCCACCTCCTTTAAAATGACGGTGGTGAAGCCCCTTCTGAAGAAGAGCAATGTAGACCCCACCATTCTTAATAATTATCGGCCAGTATCCAACTTACCATTTTTAAGTAAAATTTTAGAAAACCTGTTTTTTAACCAAGTAAATTATTTTTTAAATACAAATAACGCTTTGGAGAAGTTTCAGTCTGGTTTTAGGATGAACCACAGCACAGAGACAGCCCTTTTAAAGATTTTAAATGACACCAGGTTAAACTTAGATAACCATAAACCCACAGTCTTGGTACTACTGGATCTAACCGCCGCCTTCGACACAGTAGACCATCACATTTTACTAAACAGATTGAGGAACCTGGTCGGACTGTCTGGCACTGTTTTAAACTGGTTCACCTCTTATCTCACAGACCGAAGCTTCTTTGTAAGTATGGATACTTGTTCCTCAAGAATACATAAGATTAAGTGTGGGGTTCCCCAGGGGTCAATTTTAGGCCCAATTCTTTTTAATCTCTATATGCTTCCCCTGGGGGATGTCATCAGGAGGCACGGCATCAGTTTTCACAGCTATGCCGATGATACGCAGCTGTACATCGCCGTGTCTTCTGATGACACAGGGCCAATTGATGCCCTTTTTAACTGTATTTTAGACATTAAGTCATGGATGGCAGAGAATTTCCTTCAGCTCAACCAGGACAAAACTGAGGTTCTAGTCATTGGTCCTGAAGGCCAGAGAGAGAAACTTTTACCTAAATTATGAAATTTTAAACCCTCACAATCTGTAAAAAATCTGGGTGTGATTTTTGACTCTGAGCTCAGTTTTATTCCACATATTAAAAACATAACAAAGGTAGGTTTTTACCACCTGAAGAATATAGCCAGAGTCCGCCCGTTTCTCTCTCAGGCCAGCACGGAGGTGCTGATGCATGCTTTTATCTCATGTAGGTTAGACTATTGTAATGCCCTGCTCTCTGGTCTTCCTAAAAAGAGTATCCATAACCTTCAATTGTTACAGAATTCAGCAGCACGAGTGCTGACGAGGACCAGAGGGCGGGAGCACATCACACCAGTTTTAAAATCGCTGCATTGGCTCCCCGTCCATTTCAGGATTGATTTTAAAGTTCTTTTATTAATTTTTAAATGTCTTAACGGTCTCGGGCCTTCTTATCTATCTGACCTGCTTTTATTATATCAACCCTCACGGACCCTGAGGTCCTCTGGCACTGGCCTTTTAAGCATGCCACAAATTAGATCTAGAACACACGGGAGGCGGCTTTTAGTTATTATGGTCCCCGACTGTGGAACAGCCTGCCGCAGAACCTCAGGGCCGCAGAGACTGTTGATGTTTTTAAGAAGAGGCTTAAGACTCACCTTTTTAATCTGGCTTTTAACTGATCTTCTACTATTTTAGTTTATCTTTTTATTTTACTTTAGCAAGCTTTTAATTCATCTCTTTTATTCATTTATTTAATTTTTGAGTATTTAAGATTAACTTTGGAATATTTTATCAATTTTACTGATTTTGTATACTTCTTACGTTATTTTACCATATCCTTGTTTTTATGTGTTTTCTTCAGTTTTAGCTCCAGTGTCTCCTCGTGGGGGTCTTCCACACCGGGAGCGATGTCTGGCCTGCCGGTGGGGGTGCTGTCCCGTGGAGGGCACTGGCCCGGGTGGCTGGTGGGCTCCGCACCTTGATGTGGGGCCTCCTGTCTGCCTTGGCCAGAGTGGTCTCTGCGGTGGTGCTCCCAGTGGTCACAGGCCGTGGTCGCTCTCGGTGTGGATGGCCCCCACATGTAGCGTTGACCTCACCTCATGCCTCGGTGCCCAGCCATGTCTCTTAGTGTTGGTCAGTGTGTGTGGGTGTGTGTGTAGGTGTGCATGTTCCCATGTATGTGTGTGCTTGTGTGTGTGGGTATGTATATATATATGCTTTGTGTGTTTTGTGTATTTATGTTAGGGTGGAGGGGTGGGTTTTTGGTCTCGGGATTTTTCTTTGTTGTTTTAGCCTCTGTGAGGCACTTTGTGTTACCATTGAGTATGAAAAGTGCCATATAAATAAATTTCAATTTCAATTTCAATTTGATTTCCTGCATGAGCTATGATGAGGTCACTCGGACGATCCCAAATGACAAACTTCTGTTGCAGTTTGGACAACACCTCTTTGATCTAAATGGGTCAAGAAAGAACAGACATGACTTAATAAGACAAAGACTTCGAGAGCTTGGGCGACTGTTAGTAGTTGCTCAGAAGAAAACTCCTATACGGAAAGCAGAGGAACTCATCTATCCATCCAACTTCAACAGTGTGATATCTGCAGTGAAAGAGTTGGCTTAGCCCTAAAAGTTGGCCACAGTCTGGGTGTACTTTGTGAGCTGGTAGAGACTGATAATTTGTCCACAGTTGACAGGGGCTACAGCCTGGTGGAATATGCTTGCGAATTCAAGACCATTAAAAATTTCAGATGGAAGGCACTGATAACTAGAGGCGCAACAACCACTATGAAAGAGTTTTATGAAATTCCCCAAAGGAATTTGAGGCACCTAAAAGTGACTTTTATGAGTTTGTGTATCTGTGTACAGTTGAAGTCCCCAAAGTTGACATTAAAATTATTTGTCCTCAATCTCAAGGTTAAAATTCTAGTTGGACAAAAGTTGTCTGAAACTAAAATCTCAGGTGATTTTCATAATCTGGGTATTCCCAGTGATACATCCTACCTGGTGGCATCTCTCTAAACCATTCAGAAAGCAGTGTTCTCAAAAGTAGGGTGCTTTGGTGGGCGCCCCCAAAGAGGACATAAGTGAGTGTGGGTGTGTGTGGACGTGTATGTGTGAAAAAAACAAAAAGAACTTCAGGATGATCTCATGCTGCTGAGGTGTTGTCTATCCGGGTGACCGCAGGAGAAGAGGGAGACTGCAAGCTGAGGCAGCTATTTTAAAGGGGAGGGCACACCGGGATCAGGTGTGGCCCATCCTGCTAACGACCCTCCTGCAGACAGAGAGAGGAAAGCAGCAGCAGCAACAACAACAAGGAGAGCTGGTGCAAGGAGGAGGGGTCGTCACAGTGGCACTACGACTGTCATGTAATATTGTCTACATGACAATATTTCGTGATAGTCATAGTGTGTTCAGTGTGGGACTGATATGAAACGTGTGAAGTTTGGTGTAGATCGGACCATTTATGGTTGAAGTTGAAGTGGAATGCACCACCAATTTTACCTTTCACTGAAGACGTCAAATGTTCGGACTCTTACATGGAGAAGGTTAAAGATGTTGCTGAAAGAATGCTGAAACTCTCTCCCTCTGCAAACAACTATGCAACACTTGCCAAAGTGACGCTGGCACAGGTGATCATTTTCAACAGAAGAAGAGAAGGAGAGGTGTCAAGAATGGAGTTGGCCACTTTCATAGCAAGTAAAAAGTCAGAACTCAACAAGGACATGGAAGCCTGTCTCACCCCTCTTGAGAAGAAGATGTGTGATTTCTTCACCGGATTAGAAATCAGGGGAAAACTGAAAAAATGAGGCAGAGGTGACATCTTAACTTCTCTCCAATTCTTCTGATGCCACTCTCAATCAAGGTAAAAATAAGATAGGATTCATTTTTTGTACTAAGTGACAGTAATGTATCCAATAAAACCCCAAAGTTGGGTATGATGACAGAATCTGCACTGTAGTCAGTCAGTACATGCTGTAGCAGTCCTATAGCAGGTTGTAGTACTGGATAATTAGTAAAAGTAGTTAACATACGTCATCCATATTATACTCAGATTAGTTCAAATTAATTTACATGTAATTTAAAATCACAAACTATGCCTCCTTTTTGGGAGTGTTTACAAATTAAAAAACTAGTGTAGTAAAACCTGCTATTCATGGTCGTCCATTATTTGTCACTTGGCCTCTGTTGTCCAGAAAGGTAACTTGACATCCCCTTTTCTCTTTTTCTTCACAGACATTTTACAGACACTGTCTTAACAGAGATAACTCTAAACGTAAGTGGGATGACAGTGAGGTATGTGCTGTTGAAAGACACATGATGCGCTTCATACACGCTTGCAAGGTACCGCAAAAGATCGACTGTCTTCGGTGTATCAATCCAGAGCCCTACGCACTGAGAG